>ML782513.1:59786-99979 GCA_009831015.1 Picea engelmannii
GTTTCCACGTAAAACAATGGTGTACTGTGTATGTGTATGACTGTTCATTTGTTCATTGCTTATTTACTCTGCAGTTATTAGATAATAATGCTTCATTGATATAGCACTTGGATTATATGGTTAAAAGGGACTCAATTGCTCTATTACTAATTCACCCCCCCCTCTTAGTAATCCAACAACATCTAGCTCCAACTGGGATGGAGACCTCCCTGCGAGGTTTCCAAGAACCTAACAGTTCAAGTCGCCTTTAGCATTGGGCATGGTGTCATCTGGCCTGTACAACTGATCTTTGCAAAACTGTAACTTGCTTGTAGCCTGCTCTGCTTATTCAATAACCAATAACTAAAAGAGTCTACTTTCTCAGAGAACGAGCTTATTTTATTCTACTCCTACTCTAACCATTGTACTGATGCTTAATGAAATAAACTCATGCTTCCAATGAAGCCATATCAGAAACTGATTTATTGAACTTGTTCTTGATCTTGACCCGAACAATAAAAGAATGCATAGCCAACAGAAAAGTAGTTTGAACAGATGATAAAGCCAAATTTCATCTGACAAAAATACTTTAACACATATGCTTCTCATAGATTACAAATAATCAGCAATAGGTTCATCAAATCCACAAAGAAAAACCTCTTTATGCTACTATTCCAACTAAAAACTGAAATTCTGCTACTTGCTTCCTTCACTGATGTCAATGCTGAAAGTGAACTATTCTTCCTCTGTCAAATGAAAATACAAGCTCAATTATTGATCTGAAACTTTCTACTCCTCACCTTCCTTCTCATATCTTCTGAAATCTGCCTTGGTTTGCAAATCAAAAAACTGAGGGTTGCCCTTAGAATCTGTTGCATATCCGAAACTGTCACTTGCTAATGTGTCAATTTGATAATCATCTTTGGGGTTTTCAAAGGGGACAATCTCATCTTCATGAAAACCTAAGTCAGTAGATGCATTTGATACAATGACAAAAGCATCACTATGGTTATCATAATGTGGATCACCAATATCTTGATCATGATGAGAAATATCTTATGCTGCAGCAAAGTCTTCATAATTATCTAAATCTTTATTCAGCACACTAAATTCATGACAACATTCTAGATAAATAAAATCAGCTGAAAACTTTGTTTTGAAAAACAAATGGAAGGTAGCATGAAAATTTTCCAAAGAAATGATACTTTCATTTGGAAGAGACTGGCACCAGTTAAGAGAAAATCCCTCTAATGATTGCCTGAAAAGCTTAATTTGAACATCTTCATGTATAATTTCAAGTTGATTAATAAAGTCATGAAAATCTAGCAGGTGTTCCGCTGGTACTTCCCATTCTTCTCCTCAAAATCTGGGAATACTTCTTTCCCATTCATCTTTACTAGGAACTGGATGAGGGTAACCATAAATACTTGAAAAATTGCAAAAAACATACCTCTTGTTCATCTCATACCAGTGGAGTCGCCAACAGATTTCTGAACAATAGACTCACCACTGAATCTTCCTTCATGGAGTCGCCAGATAGATGATTACAACCGATTCTAATGTATGATCCTTGTCTATCATCAATGGATCAGCTCTGTGTCGTTTCCCAGGGAAGTTATCTTCAACTTTAGTCTTTTGTCCCCAACAACGACGCCAATTTGTTATCACTCCAAGAAACTCTTTGAGCTTGTAGGTCAAAGATGCTTGGTAACTTAAAGTAAACTTGTTTTTTGTGTTTTTGTGTGTGTGGATCAATGGGATAACTCAACTATAGTATGGCCTCCAGACAGTCAAAATGAATAATCAAATGAACCAATGATCTCAAGGATCAATAATCAGATAATAGCTTTAAAATGGGTGAAGAAATCTATACTTATTAACCAAAACCATAGATGTGATGGGTCAAATAATATAGTGAAGAATACTATTAATTCAAACCTATGAATTGACTCATGAGATGACAGTCATTTAGAAGTTAAAACAAGCTTGAAATAAAGTACAGAAGAAAGGATGGAAATCTGATATCAATAGAGAGAGAAAATTGTGATCTGTATTATCATATGAAATGTCTGTTACAAAATAGTATAGTTCCTCTATCCAAAATCGAACCCCATTACTCTTAAAGAGCATAGGCTTTATAGTCTTTACAAAACACTTGGAGATCCTATTAAGAGGGATCGAGAATACTAAAAATAGTATAATCATAAAACTGATTGCAAACTTATGGGAATATATCCTTTAAAAAGGGAAGTCAAACCATATCCTAATACTAAGTCTTTGACATCTCCTCCTGTATGTTGGATGATGACTATGCCTTCTAGAATCTTCAATTGACATTTGGAAGCTAATCTTCTCATTTTTGAGATTTCCTTTTAACAACTTATAATATCTTTGACCGAAAATAGTAAATTTCATTTATCTTCTTGTCTCAACATCTGTCTCAAAAATTGGAATAGAACACTAAAACAGATCTCTTTAATTATATTCTTAACTTATAAACCATCCTCGTTCATTTTTGGTATTCTTCTTGAAACTAAGATCTATGCAAAAAGAATACCACTCTGCCCTTCTCTGTAGTTTCACCAGCTCTTCTGCCTTGAAACTTGCTAGTTAGCCATTGAAAATTCTACTTTTCAACGGCTAAATGGTTGTAAATATGCTCCCTGTGCCAGTGAAAACTATTTATTATCAGCAAGTGTTGTGATTTTCTTATAGTTAAATGAGATTTTCCTTCCTTAAAATATAGTTGCTCTCTTGAATTGATGACCTTCTCTGCAAACAAATTCCTGTTGCACATATGGACGAGTCTCAAAACTAGAGATAGGCACAAAAGGAAACTTATCGGGATTGTATCCAGCCCTCTTCAAATAAGAAGAAACTTCTTTGACAATTTATTCATAACGAGCCTTTGAGTACTTGGGAGTGGTGCCATCCATCTTGTTACAATGAAAAATCATTTGCTTCACTCCTAAGGTGAAGGCCAATAAGTCATTCTCTCTAGTCTGACCATCCTTGGAGATACCAACCTCAAACCTCAAAACCTCTAGTCGTAGAATCAATGATCAAAAGTACACAATCAACCTAAGAGGTCCCAATAATCATGTTCTTAATGAAATCACGATGGCCAGGGGAATCGATCACTGTACAGTGGTATCATGTTGTCTCAAACTTCCACAAAGTAATATCAATTGTGATACCATGTTCACGTTCAGCCTTGAGTTTGTCAAGAACCCAAGCATACTTGAATGACCTCTTGTTCATTTTAGTAGCTTCTTTCTCAAAACGTTCAATCACACGCTATTGTGCCTGAACTTCCATTTTGAATCTCCAAACAAACCCGGGTTATCTTCTCTTTGCATCTTTCTTACACTATCATCAAAGCATGGTCTACACAGCGGAGTAGCTATGGAATTCATGGAAAACCATGGATTTATTCAACCTGGTCATTTATGTCTTTCTCAATAGAGATTCGCTCCACTAAGCCTTTAGTTCACATATTCAGTGTTGACTCTGCAGCTGTTGATCTTCTTCATATGACTTAGCATTTAAGCATTCTCTTCACTGGAAAAAATTCTAAGAGCAAACCACAACATTCTTACCTTAATTAGATCTAGCAGCTGGCCTTTCAAAACCGATATTTACCATATGAATTTGACCATTGACACCTGTAGATATTGATTTAAAACAACTCGTTGTCTTCTTGGCATGTTGGTGAAACAGGGCCCTAGATTTTGCAAAGTTGGCACTCAGCTTAAATGACTTGAAATCTGGCATAACTTGTGGCTTGATCATAGTATGACTTGAGTTATGAAGTTTGGCATATAGACTTTGTATAGGCATCTAAAATTATTAAGTCAATGAACTTGATTTATGGCTTTGAAATTGTAGTTAGAGCCCAAATCTTTACTATATAGAATCAAGCAGATATGAAGGAGATTGGTGTGATATAGTTTAGGTTTAGGATAGTTTAGGAATACAACTCTTAAATGCACACATCACTTTTGGACAAAAAGGAAGAATAATATAAATTAATATTTATATTATTTTGATTAAGAGATATGAGAAACCCAAAAACTGAATGAAGGTATATGAAAATTGATTAAAGAATGTGTTTTATTGACATGCAAATCATAAGCCAATAGTCATAGGAGTTATGATCAAAAGAAATAAATGAGAGTTTTTTCAGGGCTTGACAAAAGATTCGAGGGGTAATGACAACAATCAAAAGACCTAGAAATGGGCAAATCTAACACAAAATGAATAAAGCTATAAAAAATTTAATAGTACATTTTGAGTGCTAACAAGGTGAAGAATATATTTCATGTAACTTATCCCAAAGTTATTTGGTTGATGAACATTTACCAACCTTTTCTCTTACCAGATTAGGTAATCCTTCCCAGATGAAATACATTTCTATTTTTTTATTCTTCTTCAATTCCTTCTTGGCTGCAGTCTTTTCCTTTTTGAACTATCATATCCTATAACGAATGATAACCAAATATAATACCCCTGTTCCTATAAAAATACTTTCTTCCTTCCACTCCATAGCTCATACTTTAAACCATTACGACCATTAAACAATGGTACTCAATTCTCAGAATAATTCGTGATCTCCTTCCAATGGATAAAATGTTTCCTGAAGGAACCTTCTTTGATACCAATTGTTGGATTACTAAGAGGGGGGTGAATCAATAATAGAGAAATTGAATCCTTTTTAACCATGAAAATAAAGTGTTATATCAATGTAGCATTATCATCCACTAGTTGCAGAGTAAATAAACAATGAACAAATGAGCAATCATACACATACACAGTACACCAATGTTTTTACGTGGAAACCCAAAGCGAGAGAAAACCACATAATTCTTCTTCTTATATGTATTTAAGAATTAGATTCATTGGAAGCACCAACTTCCTTTTCTTTTTAGCTGCAACTGGAAGGAGGCTCCAACCCCCTATTTTCTCAGGCTACAACCTGAAAGAAGTTCCAACTCCCCAATTCTCTGGCTCCAACCACAAGGAGGCTACAACCCCCTATGTTCTCTGAATACAACCGAAAGGTGGATAAAACCACATGTCCTTGCTCCATCCAACCACCCTGAAATATAATTAGAATGATTGAACCACTGTCACACTATCACTATGAGATATATCACTATAAAATTGTACCAACCTATACCAAACAACCTGTAACAACCTATTCCAAACAACCTGTAATCAACCTGTACCGTAAAAAAGTGCATCAACCATCCACCTGTATCATCAACGCATTTATAAACCATGCACCAAATATGTACCAATCATGCATAAAATAAACATAAACTATGACTCATCAATATGTACCAACATCATCAACTATACACCTCATGTGTGTGCCAACTCATCAACTACTTGTCTCAACCATGTACTCAACATGTACCTAAACCAAAATCCCTCATCAATTTCATCATCCAAATATGTTTTGTAACTCTATAATAGACTTGGTTTATATGATCACACACATGATAAACTTCCTTAACTTTAACAACAAGAGACTAGCATTTTCATCAAACTTTACTTTAGTCTCACATGACTAATTTTGGATTAGTCAACAACCCTAACTTGAAATAATCATAAATATTTACCTATAATGAATAAAGATATGAAAATATTATACAATGTTCTTCAGTGTCTTTTATACAATTCCTCCAGGCTTCACTACTTGGAACCTCTCAGAAAAGGAGTTATAGCAAAAATGGCATACCTTGTTGAATTATGGCTTATTCTAGAGATCGAACTTGTAGAGATTTCCCCACACAAAATGTTGTTTGTATGGATATGAGAATGGTAAAAATAATACTAAAGAATGTAATCTAACCAATACATTTAGTCTTACTGAATTTGGATATGTTATGAAGAAGTTATGATGTTTTTACGTGAAACACATGTTTTAGCCTAGTTTCAGGACTAGCCACAAACCCTATTTTCCATGGAGTGTAACTCCAAAAATAAAATGACCCACATGATGAAATTTTTATCATAGCTACTTGGATATGTTTCCTCAACGGAGTCTATATTTCGTTGTCTGAATCATTCTAGAAAACAAGTTATTGCGAAAATGGTGAGATGACTTGTAAATAACATACCTTCGAAAGCATCATCAAAAGAATTTGAATTTACTTCACCGTCCCTATGAAATTTGACTTAGATATTCTTTGGTTACCTCAGTCACTTGTAAATATTCAATATGCTCAAGTGTGATTAAAATGAGATACCCTTTCCTTTTATTTATACTTTTATGTAGCTTCCTCAAGGGGTTACCTTCTAACCATCTTAAACCACTTTCCTTATTTTAGGGCTAACCCACTTCTAACCATTTGTCCACTTAGTAATTTCTCCATTAACTTTATTATTTAGATAATTTATTTTGTATCCACTTTGAATTATAGTAAACTCATCACTTCACTTTATTATTTAAATAATTTCTTCTTTGCAACCACTTTGACTACTTTGACCTTTTTGGGCTTCTAGATGACTCATGAGGGTTCTCCAATTCAAATGGCCATAACTCTCTGACTGTGAGTTATGTGACGTTACACATACCACCGCAAAATGGCATGACATGTACTTTCCATATAGAATAGTATTACTTTCAAATATATTAAAACTCATACCATTATACATAAAAAAAACTTGGGTCCATTACCCAAACCTTTGTGCTACCAGAATTCACTACTAGACTTTCTTCAAGGGTTGACATCAATGACAACCAACCGAAATAATCAACAGGTTCATCCCAGGGTAATCAATTTCATATTATAGTTTTGGATCTGAAAGTCTAGGTCTAGGGTTGGATTCTCTTAGAGTTTTATCCTTCAATAAAACACTCCATTATTTTCATATGGGTTTTCTTGTTATTTTAGTACTTGCATTTTTTTTTTTTAGTTGATGTATGATATATATGGAGTTTTTTTTAGTTGATGTATGATATATATGCATCAATGTGACATTTCCCCTAAACCTAAAAGTCTAGTTCCTTCATTCTACCATGACATGTACCCTCCTTTTATGTTCAACCTTCCTAGGACCATTTCCTAGCAAAAATTGTGGGGTGATGTGCCTCCAAATTATCTACCTTCTTCCATGAGAATCATCATAACCTTGATTAATAATAAAATTTGAATTGTGATGATAGATAAATATCCATCAAATATAGTTTTTAATTATGAATACTAGTTGAAATCCAAAGTCTCTTCCATGCATACTTCCCCTCTCTCGCCTACTTGTCTCTCTCCTTCACCCTTAAATTCCCTATCTCCTAGTAGTGTATCTAGATCATTTCCTTCAAACTATATCTCTTATTAGGCCTCCTCCATTCCATCATTATGTCTTCTTCCTCCTCGCCTCTTCTAATGGTAGTCCCACTTGATCCTTTTGTGCATCTTTTTCTCTCCCTTTTCAGGGAACATCTATCTTATATGCCCCTTTATGCCACATTTAGGGAAATCTTCCATCCTCCTTATTTATCTCCTACCCATTCAAAGAATCCTCTCATTTTTTTCCTACCTTTTTGTATCCCTCATCACTCATTTGAGAGGTAGCTTCTTCCTTCCTCTAGCCTTGGATAAAAATTTTCTCTTCTATGTATAGCTCTTGTTTGTTTTGCACATTATAGCCTTCTCTTTTCGATCAACTATTTTGATTACTTAATCCCTTAAGGTGACCGATGTGTGCAGTCCCTTTTATCTTTGATTTCATTATTGTTTCCCCCCTTCCTTGAGGAAGGGAAATCAATTTGTTATTTCCTTTTATCCTCTCCCCAAGGGAGTGGTTGTCACCCCATTGTTCCCCCTTAATCCACTTGGGGAAATCACCCCACTTTCCCCTTAATTTTTGGGTTTTATTTTTTAGATTCATGTATTAATTGGTTGTCATCTATCCAAGCTAGTGTAGGTGTTGCACCAATTCCTCATGTCATGTATAAGTATTCCTAGGTATCTCACCCCTTACCTCTTTATTTTAGTGCATTTTTTTAGCTAGTATCAGTTTTTTAGCTAGTATCAGTTAATAGGTAGATTTTTACTATAAATTTAGTTTAGTTAATTTTACTTTCAATTGTTATATCTCTGTTTTTGTCATGAATCAATGGCCATATCCTCTTGGTATATGGTCTTGCTATAATTTCATAGCTAATTTGTTATTTTAATTTAGTAGCTATACTTACCATGGGTTCATATATTAATTCTCTCAATAGTATAGTTGCTCCATCCTCCTATAGTAATTAGACTTGCTTACTTCTTTGCCCAACATTTTTTTCCCTATTATTCATTTATAGTTTAATGTATTAAATATTTTCCTATCTATTTGGTTGTCATTATTCACCCACATGCATCTCTTGTTTTGAACTATTTATTTTGATGTTTGGCGCATGAGAGGATATCCTTGACCTTGTGTTGTGAGATAGTTTCCCCATTATGTTAGGGAACAAATTAGTCCACACTTGTCTATGGTATTTCTATGCTTTATGCACCATTACATATTGTATTGTTGTAGACTTTGTTTATATTTTCATTCCTTGTTAATAATTTTCAGTTTCTCATATACATGGTACCTCTATACTATCATATTCATGGATAACAACTTCTAGCATGGAGGAAGTATGTAGTGACATATGGATTTTATCCTTAGTCCTCATGATACACAAATCCTTAGCAACCAACAATATTGTGTGGTGGTTGTAATTAATTTCCACGTGCTTGATGCCGACTTCTCAAGGATGACACGAGGCCTCTCAATTTCTATTATACCTTGAATTTTCTAGTTATCCTTCCTTATGTTACCCCAATTCCAGGCCTAGATGTATTGAAGGTGGTCCTACCTGTAATTCCATTTCATTCAGGGATTCATAATTTATCACGATTGTAATTTATATTATTGTAAAAGAACATTATTTTGTAATAAAAACATTGTTATGAATATATGAAAGTTCTGTTAAATTTCATGACAACAATTTATATAATTTTTCCTTTCTGATGCAATTAAAAAGAATGCAATATATATTTAAGTTAGCTTGTAACAATTTTCAGTTATATCATGCAATTAAAAAATTTCACTATAAGTAAGTAAAAACACATCAACCACTAATCCAAATACTCCAATTTAGTCCAACTACTCAAGTTAATAACTTCAACCTTTACAAGGTGAATCACCAATTCCAATATGTGATTATCCAACCTAATTTCCCTACAAAATCAAGAGCACATAAAGATCATTTTTTTTAGAAAAGGAAACAATGTAAGAATTTATTTTTCCCCTTCAATCATAGTTTCCTACAACAATAAAACAATATAATTTATGGTTTAAGTAACTTAACCAACCAATCGATGGGAATCTTCTTTTGGGGAGCAATCAACCCCTTGACCCTAGAACGATAAATTTCTCTATGAACCTCTATAGTGAGAAGACCACTTCACATGATGGATGAGGAATAAATGAAATCTCACCTACTAAACAACTTAGGCACCTATATTGAAGAACCACTTAGCTGTATATTTTAAGTGAAAAAAATAGCTATCAATACTCCTTTAGTCTTCTATGAAGAGGCACCATTAACATAAGAAAATCATAAGAAAATACAAGGGAAACAATCATTTATCAATATTCATCTAATTTTCTATGAACATTCACCATATTATTTTAGCATAAGAAAGTGAAAATAAGAAAAAAAATATAAGAAAACATAAGAAAGAAGAGCACCAAGATTTATAGTGGTAAAACACTTATTATATATACCAAAAACATTTAATGTCAAAGATAAACCACTTCATTAATCTTTAAACATGTCACAATAAACCTCCAATAATTCTCAAGCATAGAGCTCTCTATGAACCTTTAGTTGTCTATTTCAAGTAAAAGGAAGCACAAAAGAGATCCCATTAACTCTAATTACACTCTTTAGATAGACATAAGTTCCCCACTGATAATAATCACCATTATAAATTCCATCTTACTAACACTAAATACATCACCAAAAGAGAGATTGAATAACATTACAACATATTTAACACGATATCTTAAAACAATTTACAACTGTCAATGAAGTACCATCCCAATTTATCACGAAATCCAAAATGGCATTCTTTATAGAAACAAGGTTTGGCTGAAGAAAGAAGCTCAGAGTTCTATGTATGAAAAGTATTTCTGAGTGGATATAGATCTTTTATTAAAAGGACATCTATTCAATTGGTCTTGTATCAGGTTGCCATGAATATAAATGGCACAGTTCTATGCCAATCCTTTTATTCCACTTCCCAACAGTTTTGTGCATGCCACAACAACCCTAAGGAAAAGCATATGACATGTTTTGTGCATGTCCCAACAATTCCCACTTCCCAACAGTTATGTGCATGCCCACTTCCTAATAGTTCTGTGCATGCCCCAACAGTTACGTGCATGCCAAATTGACATGCACAACAACCATAGGGATTTTGTGCATGCCAAATTTGCATGCAAAAAAACCATATGGATGTTGTCCATGCCAATTTGGCATGCACAAAATCCCTAAGGAAAATCATATGAGTTCTTTCCATATGTAAATTACATTACACTAATGTCTAGTCATAACATCATGCATGGACATACCCATCATCTTATATAGGGTAATAATATAAGTTTATATTATTATTATTATTGTCTTATATCAGTTCATATGATATTAGTCTCCCATGACTACCGATCCTTTTAAACCATATTTTAGTGCATGGTTGTTGTGCATGCCAATTTGACATGCACAAAACTATTGGGGCATGTACAAAACTCTTCCCAATAGTTTTGTGCATGCCAAATTGGCATGCACAACAACCATAGGGATTCTGTGAATACCAAATTGGCATGCAAAGAACTATTGGGGAATTCACATAAATGTTCCCAACAATTTTGTGCATGCCCCAACAGTTCTATGCATGCCAATTTGGCATGCACAAAATCACCAAGGAAAAGCATATGACATGTGAACTCAAATGACATTGGATATTCATAATGAATACACTATACTAGTAATGAACCAAATAAGGTAATCTTTTGTGTTCAATATGGAGTTACTAACCCATGATCTCTTATGCATAAGATGAATCCAATCACTGCTTAGTAATGAGTTTTTTCCATATATAAATTACATTACACTAATGTCTAGTCATAACATCATGCCTATACATACCCATCAACTTATATAGGGTAATAATATAAGTATATATTATTATTATTATTTTTTATCTTATATAAGTTCATATGATATTAGTCTCCCATGACTACCAATATTTTAAAACCAAAGTTCTGTGCATGGTTGTTGTGAATGCCAATTTGGCATGCACAACAGCCATATGGCTATTGTGCATGACAATTTTACATGCACAGAATCCCCAAGGAAAATCATATGACATGTTAACTCAAATGGCATTGGATATTCATAATGAATACTCTATACTAGTAATGAGTCAAATAAGGTAAGATTTTGTGTTCAAGATTCTAGACCTTTCCACTTCTTCCTCTAGCTAGCATCATATATGTGTTCACTACTGGCATGTTGGAATAAATCTTTCCACCACTTATATTTCTCACTGATGTGTTATATTGTTGCACAAAAATTTATAATTTCCGCAAAACTGGGTGGTATTTAAAACTAAGGGCCCAACAAGATATAATGAACTGGTAAATGAAGATGGGTAAATATTGATTATTGAGAATATATACAACATCATAGGGTGCAAGGATGACTATGTAAACCCAACAATTTATGGTGAGATGAAATGGAGGAGTATATACTCATATGAAATGGATTTAGAGGATGTGATGACACGGTGGTAGAATAAGCTCTATGAAATCTTGACGAGGACATGCACATGTTGAATCACGAAAGTAGTGTGTTGGGTTGGAACAAAGTTGTATTACATACCGAGGTTTGATGGGACATGTCTGATAGATGCATTTATAGTGAAAATAGAAGAAGGAATGCCTAATTCCAAGATGATTTAGGCTGTGGACATAGTAGTGAAGGAAACACCTATGCATTGGTGGGAGATGCACCGTGTAGACTTGCAGAACTAGGCACAACTAGTAGAGTGCATCAAAGTAAGGTTCCATCCCATCACTAACTTTGAATTGGTAACTAGGTACAAGGGGACAAATGATCCCTAGGAAAAAATTTGGTTATGTGAGAAGAACTATAAAACTAAGAAGATCTCTCAAGCATAGTGGGTCCATATATTTGTCCATGCTATGGATATGTCCCTGAAATATGGTACATTCAAGAGGAAACTAGCAGGAAGACTAGGGACTTGGAAAGATTAAGTAATCAATTATGCGCAACATTTAATTTTACATTATAGGTCCCTATGTAGAAGGATATGTTGTTGCATATCAATACTTTCATATTCAATCAACAACCCAAAAAAATTGCATAGAAGGAAATTTGTGCCTATCACAAGCCCATGGTGAGGTTAAATTAGTTAGTGTATTCCTGGAAGTTAGACAACAATGACACACAAGAGGAGGACCCTTGAAGCTTACAGATCATTCAAACCAAGGGTGAGCATGCATTTCATGGAAATTCATACATTAATGTTACACCATACTATACACAATAGTTGAAGATGAAGAAACATAATATATGCATGGAAGAGGCAACAAATATGGTGATAATTAACGCTACTAGGATCAGGAAACAATGATGCAAGTGGTGGAATTGTTGAAAGAATATGAGGATTGGTTCCCAAAAAATAATTATGAGATGAAGGGTATCATAGAATCCCTAGGGGAGATGACAATATAGTTGAAATTAGATTCCAAACTAGTAAAAAACGTATCATATTAGCTGAATTTGAAATATTAAGAAAAAGTTCTTAAAGAAATGGATCACATGCTAAAAACACAAATCATTATCTTGATGGAATAATTAGACCGGATTATTACAATGGTAGTGAAACCAAAAACAATGGGTGATATAAGGATCTGTGTAGACTTACAGAGCCTTAATGTAGCTTGCGCACATGATCCCTTCCCTACACCATTTATAGACAAAGTGTTGGAGAATGTAGGAGGGTGTGAATATTATTCATTCACAGGTGAAAATCGTGGAATAAGATAAATCCAAGACTATGTTTTTGATGGAGTGGGGTTCATTTTCATACACCATGATACCCTTTGGTATAAATAATGCACCTATGGTGTTCTCCAAGATTGTTGTCACAAATTTCAAAGAGTTCATGCACAAATATTTGAAAGTATACTTATATGATTGGAGGGTATTCAACTTGCTCACAGAGAATATGAAAGTATTATGGTTGATGTTGGACAGATTCAAACAGTTACAAATCTCTTTATACCTGAAAAAGTGCATCTTTTGTATATTGTTTGGGAATCTGTTGAGGCATGTCGTCTAGAAGGATGGCATGTTATTCTATCAAGCAAATATTGTAGTGGTTGTGGAAATTTTAGCTCCAACCTTCGTAAGAGAGTTGCACCCAACCTTGGGACATATAGGTTACTATAGATGGTTCATGTGGAGTTATTGAAATGTTGTTACACCATTGGCGAAGGTACTATGCAAGGATACTAAGAATGGATAGACACAAGAATTCCAAGAGGCATTTGATACACTTAGTGAGATATTAATGACTATGTCGATCCTTGTATTTCCATATTCGACCAAGATCTTCCACATACATGTGGAAGCATATTCCATTGAATTTGGTTCATCTCATGCGTAGCTAGGAGATGATAAGATTTATCATCACGTCTACTTTTCCATTAGAAATATTTTTGATTCTGAAAAGAACTATATGACCACAGAGCATGAAGGACTGGCGATGGTCTATTCCTTGCAAAAATTGATACACTACTTACTCAACACACCCTTCACGTTTTTCACCAATCATTCAATGCTCAAATACTTGGTGAACAAGGTAGTTTTTTTTGGGGGGATGATATGTCAATGGTTTCTACTCTTCTAGGAGTTTGAGTTTGAAGTGATGTTCAAACCTGACAAGTACAATGTGGGGCCTGATAATCTCTCAAGGATAGAGTTAGGGGAATATGGAGGCAGTCTAGATGATGATTTTCCTAACTCATAGTTCATCAGGGTTGCATAAGTGCTATATCAACTTGCATAGATTGTGGCATACCTTAGTATAGGAAAGGTGCTAGAATATCATGCACAGGAACAACACCAACAACTGGTAACCCAAAGAATTGATTACTATTTGACTACAGGGAAATTATACAAACACAACACAAATAGAATCCTGTGCAACTGTGCGTTGGAGCATGAGAATGACATGGTTCTTTACGAGGCACATAAAGGAATTCTCGGTGAACATAACTTAGGGAAGGTGACTATGTGGAAAGTGTTGTGCATGGAATTATGGTGGCCATTTCTATTTGAAGAATCAAATGATTATTGTAAGAGTTGTGGTGTCTGTCAATGGATCGGGAAGCCATGAAGGTGAGTTGAATTGACACTCTTTCCTATCACCATGCTACAACCATTTGAGAAGTGGGAAATTGAATTTGTAGGGATGATCAATCCCCCAACACACAAAATTGGTGCATGGTATATCATCATTGAAATGGAACACTTGACCCATTGGGTAGAGGTTGCACTAGTAAAGGATTGTATTGCGGAAACAGTCACACAATTTATTTTTGAGAATATTATGACTAGGTTTGGATGCCCAAAGGTAATGATGAGAAATCAAGGCATGCAGTTCTTGAATGAAAACATATGTGCTCTAATCCATGAGTTCATAATCCATCATTAAAATAGCCCACCATATCATCCACATGCCAATGGAATCGTCGAAGAATTCAACAAGATATTGGATCATGCACTAACCAAGGTATGAAATGTATAGTGTGATGATTGGGATAAATGGATTGCAGTAGTTTTTTGAACATATAGAACTTCCTACAAGAGATTGAATAAACACATGCCATTTGTGTTTCTCTATGGAAAATAAGTAGCAATGCCATTATAAATTATGGTACTGAGTCTTAGAATTGCAATTGCGACAAGGATGTCAGATGACCAGTCATTATAATGATCATTGGATGAGTTATTAAAAATAGAGGAGGAACGGTTGATTGCAGGACATAGATAGATGGTGGAGAAATAGAGAAAAAAGTATTTTCATGATTAGAACATTTGGAAAAGGCTCTATAACCAGGATGATCTAGATTATTTTCAGCACGAAATGAGAGCGACGATATAACACAAAAATATACATAGATATTGCAAGAGATCCAATAATATATCAAAGATATATAGGATATATAGAAAGAGACATGATATACACTAATACACAATTTCTATTAATGAGAGAAATGTACAAAATTGTAGAAATATAGAGTGAAAGACTCACTAGAATGGTGGCAGCTTATCTCTGAGAAGAGATGTGACAGATACTCACATTCGAAAGAAGATGAATTACAATGAGGGTCCAAAGGAATTTTTAACATAAAGAAAATCCAAAACCCTAACCCTGGAAGATGAAAAGCCAACAATTGTGTGGACTCTGTTTTGGGTAGTTTGGTGTATCAACTTCCAAGGGGCGTAACTTTCGCATATGATCTCCGTTTGGGCCGCACGATAGCTCATTGGAAAAGTATCATCGATGAGATTAATTTTTGGGGATCAATGAGAGCCTTTGGCTATAATTGATGTGCTAGATCCCAAAAAAAATCATTTAGACCATCAAAATGGCCCCGTAAGTTTAGGAACCAAAAAACTGCTCAAAATAGTAAATTTCCATAAGATTGTTTTGAACCAATTGGAATAGGTGGGTGGTCACCGATATCCACCTGGATCAATCCTCCCTCCATAGGAAGAAATGGTTTCCATTGAGTTGAGTTCCCAGGGGAGAGGGAAAAGTATTTGTTGAATCTGCATCTTGATGAGCTGCTTGCCTTGCTGGAGAATTTTCACTACTTAGCTTGTTGAAGGTTGTCATGAACCTGTGGATGGAAGGGTTGGACCTATTTAACTAGTATGGCTACATGAGATGGCTATGTGTAGAAGGAATTCTTGCATTTTTGTTTAATATTTTCGACCTGCTTCTAGTGGACATAAGGTACATGGACTGAGGATGCAGTGGTTTCAGTGTTCTTCTATTCACCTTTTGAACAAATGGTGATGAAGCTAAAAAATTTAGTATGAGATACTACCTTGCGACACTGTTTAACTGGGACAGTAGTTGGAACTACCTATGGTATCCTATAGAGATGATCCCCTAGAGTAAAAATTACACTATGGGGTCGAGACTCATAGATACCATGGTGCTTCCACATATATGGTTGGCCCAAGAGAACATAACAAAAATCCAACAAGGAAAAATCACATAATACTTCATCCTTGAAGGGATGGATGCTTTATGAAAATTGACACTGTTGGATGACATAGAGATCACGTCCCTGACGAAGCCACTCGATGTTGCATGGTTGTGGGTGTGGTGTTTTCGGCAATCCCAACTGTTTGACAACCTCTACTAAGATGAGGTTCTTCTAGCTTCTGCTATCAACAATAAAATGCAGTGGGGTCCCCTTCACCCACATCTATGAATGAAAAAGGCATTCCCCCTCTTCAAGATCTACCAGTTCTTCTGGTTGAATTTTTATGGTCACGAAAATAACAATGGGGTATACGTCGATGATATGTCTTCTACTTGTATTTTCTTAATCACATTTTGAATCAGGGTTCAACTTTTTATCTTTTCTCTTGACCACCAATGAATGTTTTGAGTGACACTCATTGGTATTGTGCTATGGGATTTTGTGGAAATCGCACCATTTTCCAGTGTCCTTCCTCTTTCCATTACCCTTATATTCCTTTGGCTTGGAATGATTTTCTGAAGGCTGGTTGTTAGGGTCATCTTTACCATACTTTGGTTGTTGTGGATTTGCAGACTCAAACTCTCGCTTGTTCTAGTGATTAAATTTTTTCTCAATTTTAACAACATATTGATAAGAAACACCCAATGGTGAGATGTCCAGAAAATCCATTTCAGTTTGGATGTATCTGTGTAGAGCCCCATGGTATTTCAGAAGAAAATGTCACTCAGCGTCTTTGATACCCAGCTTGGTGTGAAAGGTATGGAAGGTATTCGTGAGCTCTGGCACTTTTTTTCCCCTCTCTTTTCGCATTGTGGTCCATCTCATGTACTAGTTGTCATAGTTTCCAACAGGGTGATATTGTTCCTTGACCGCATCCACAAAAAAAAACCAAGTGGGCTTGACCCCATATATTTCAGACTCCTCAGTGGAAATTTTCTCCCAATAAGTTTTCCACCAATGTTTGACATGGGGGATATCCTTAAGGAGTTTGAAGGTGATCGTTTCCCTTTTGAAGAAATTATGAACAAAGAAATATCCTTCTAGTAGATTTAACCATTTTTCTCGGGCATCCGCATCTATCTGTCCTTCATATACATGTTAATAAAAATTAAATTGTACCTTGAAAGGAGAGGTTCCTCCAAAGTGGCCACTTGATGAAGACATGGGAAAAATGGATGAAGGATGTGGGAAAAATTCTCCATCATTTCGTCCCTCTGTCGCGTGAGAAATTTCTTAAGAAACGAATTAATAGAATCTTTTGCTCCATTGTTTTTCTTTTCTTCCACCATGGAGGGTTTCTTGGGCATGAAAGATATATTTTCCGCAAGAAAGACAAGATTGAGAACCACCTTTCTATACTCGGACCTCATCGGGGACATGCATTGAAAAGTGATCAAGAGCAACCTACTCTGATACCACTGATACTGATTATTTTCGGCACAAAATGAGAGAGAAGATATGACACAGAAATATACAGAGATATTGTAAGAGAGTCAATAATATAAAAAATATATATTAGTAATATAACAAGAGACATGATATATGGTAATACACAATTTCTATTAATGAGTGAAATGCACAAAACTATAGAAATACAGAGTGAAAGACTAGCTAGAATGGTGGAATACTATCTCTGAGAAGAGATGTGATGACTACTCATATTCGTAAGAAGATGAATTAAAATGAGGCTCCAAAGGCCTTTTTAACATAAATAAATCCAAAACCCTAACCTCGGAAGATGAAAAACCAACATTTTTGTGGACCCCGTTTTGGGTAGTTTCGTGTATCAACTTTTTGGGGGCGTAATGTTGGCATACGATCTTTGTTTGGGGTGCACGATAGCTCATTGGAAAGGTATAATCGAGGAGATTCACTTTGGGGGATCAATGAGAGCCTTTGGCTATCATTGAGGTGATATATATTGAAAAAACTTCATTTCGACCCTCAAAATGGCGCCAAAAGTTTAGGAACTAAAAAAATGCTAAAAATAGTAAATTGCCAGAAGATTGTTTTGAGCCAAATGAAATAGGTGGGTGGCCATTGATATCCACCTAGACCACAAGATCGTTGGTATTATTATATAATAGAAAGTTCATGAATCATCTGGGTATGCTATCACATGTGATGGTTAGGAATCATTAGACTTTTATACATCAATGAGGATTTTAGCAAAGTTAGCGATGCTCCAAGGTCATCCCCTCGAAGGATTGATTAATGGTAGTCGACTGAAGGAATACACAACTCACAAGAGTTAGATGTTCCATGAATTAATAAATTTTTAGTGTTAGTGTAGAGTAGGATTTAGGTAGGTAGGTGATCCAGGTGGATATCGATGACCACCCACCTTTTCCAACTTGCTCAAAACAATTGTCTGGAATTTTTGGTAATTTACTATTTTTAGCAGTTTTTAAATTCTGGGGCCATTTTGAGGGCCTAAATGAATGTTTTTCGATATCAATCTTCTCAATGATATATGAAGGCTCTGATTTATCCCCCAAAATGAATCTCCTCGACGATACCTTTCCAACAAGCTATCGTACGCCCCAAACAGAGATCATATGCCAAAGTCACGCCCCCAGGGAGTTGATACACCATACTACCCAAAAAGGGGTCCACAAAAATATTGGCTTCTCATATTCCGGGGTTAGGGTTTTGGATTTTATTTATGATAAAAATGCCTTTGGAGCCTCATTGTAAAATCATCTTCTTGCGAATGCGAGTAGCTGACACATCTCTTCTCAGAGATAAGCTGCCACTATTCTACTGAGTCTTTCACTCTATATTTTTACAGTCTTTGAACATTTTCTCCCATTAAAAGAAAATTATGTATTACTATATCTCTGTGTTTATGGTTGCATCTCTGATACATTTATGTTATATGATTGGATATCCAAGATATCTCAGTACATTGCTTTATTATATCTCTTCTCTCATTTCGTGCCGAAAATAATCTTGATTAGTGGTATCAGAGAAGGCTTCTCTTGATCATTTTTCAGTGCATGTCCTTGAATAGGTACGAGTATAAAAAGGTGGGTCTCGATCTTGTCTCTCTTGAAGACAATCTCTCTCACACATCCAAGAAGACCTCCATGGTAGAAGAAAAGAAAAACGACAAAGAATAAGATTATGTTAATCTGTTGCTTGAGCAATCTCTCACGTGATAGAGGGATGAAATGATGGAGAACATCTTCATCAAGCGACCACTTTGGAAGTACGTCTCCTTTCTAGGTAGAAGTTAATTTTGATATTCCCATATTTGATGCACAGATAGATGTGGATGCCTTAGATAAATGGTTAAATTTGCTAGAAGGCTATTTCGTTGTTCATAATTTGTCCAACAGAGAAAAGATCACCTTTGCACTCCTTAAGGATCTCCCCCATGTCAAACATTGGTGGGAAACTTACTGGGAGAAAATTTCCACAAAGGAGTCTGGAATATATGGGGTCGAGCCCACTTGAGACTTTTTTGTGGATGTGGTAAAGGAACAATATTACCTTGTTGGAAGGGACAACGTTGGAAACGAATTTGCTTGCACTAGGGTTTCTGCTGCTTTGCTACACCATATTACCCCACAAGGGCTCATGCCTCTGAAGGAGGGAGGGCCAAGAGGCCCCTCTTACAGCCAGGCAACGATGAATGGAAGTAATGGAGAAGGCTCCAAGCGCCCCACCTTCAAACCTCCACTTGATCTACGCCCAAAGTTATTGACTGAGGGAACCTTGAAAGACAAGGAAATGGACATCAACTTTGGGAAAGCGTCGACACCCACAAGTGCGTCAAGACCATGGTTACCAGGAAAGTGTATTCCAAAAGCACCACGGGCCCCGAAATACATTATCAGCACACCTCGCATCGAGGAATAGAAACAATATATCAGATATTACGCCTTAGTAGGTAAATTTTTAGGGCTATGGCCCTTAGAATGGGACCTGATCAAATGGATACATCATTGGTGGAATCTCAAAGGACACTATGAGCTACAACTAGGCTCTAAAGGTTTCGTCACCATTATCCTGCACAAACTGGAGGACAAAAACTGCATCTTTGACGAAGGACCGTATTTTTTCAACTCAGCGGGACTCTTCTTGCGGTTCTGGATAGAGAAATTTAGCTCAGAAAATGGAATACTTTGCACATGCACTAGTGTGGATCAGATTATACTCCCTACCGCAGGAATTATGTCTGGAGGAGGTCCTTGCATGCATAGGAAACATCATTGGAACTTATGTTAAATCATCAGAGGCCATGAAACAAAGAATATACACCTCATATGCACGCATATGTGTCTACCTGAATATAGCCAAGATGCTCCCGGGATCCATAGCCCTAGAATACCATGATGAGGATTGGATGCAAACCATTGAATATTAGCATATTCCATTTCGGTGCAGGAAATTCCATGAGAATGGGTATCTCTTCAGAGATTTCCCCCTCAACAAAGAGGGGATATCAGATGTCGGAAAATACAAGGACGGGTTCGCTCAGGTGCCTGGAAAGCGCAAACAAGGAGGAAGAAGGAATACAACCCAAACCAGTAAGGATCCGTCCACTAACAACAAAAATGCGATCCTTCAAGATCAACCAGAGAACCCTTCAACTCCCCAAGGGGCGACGATGGAGAAAACACCCCAACAAATGGACAAAGGAAAATAAGGAGCCAACACGGAGATGAACCCAAACACACCGCCAATAGATCCCACTACTTGAAAGGGAGACCAAACAAAAATAGAGGATGGGGATGTCGAGATGGACCTCGACGAGCAGGAACTAGCAGGAGTGGAGTTGGAACACCTAGAGCATGCATATCGACACCAAACAATGTACAACATACCTCCAGATCAACTACGAAAAGTGAAAAACGTATTCCTCAACTTCTTAGCCGGATCCATGGCTAGATATAGCACGAGACTAGGAATACAAGGGAATCCACCGAGAGATCAACGCAAATCTCAGAAGGATGAAAAAATAAGAGGTAGGAAGTCAACGAGAAAACTCATATAGGAGATCAGACATTTCATGGTTAACTCTAGTCAGATCCACCTCATTTTGGATAGCTTGTCCCCTCTCCCCTCCCCCTCCTCCTCATGAAGATAATCTCCTAGAACATACGAGGTCTCAATGGTCATAGTAAGAAAAAAATGCTACGAGATCTGATTCTAGCAGAGAAACCTGATATAATGATGCTCCAAGAAATAAAGTACGCAACATAAGACATGGATAAGCTTCTCCCCTACTGTTGTAAGCAAGGGAAAGTGGCATCTACAACAGCCATGGGAACACCTGGTGGCCTTGCTATACATTGGAACCCTAGCACAACCATTTTGGAAAACTTCAGCATGACCAGATGGTCTATCATGACCGACTACAGGTTCATTGGATCCAACAAACCTGACCATCTCTCCAATGTTTATGGGCCTGCCAACTCTAGGGATAAGTAGGCCTTCTTAAGAAATCTGGAGTCCCTGTCTACCTTAACCAAGAAAATAATATGGATTTTGAGAGGCGACTTCAACTTGATTCACAACCTAGAGGAGAAAAAGGGGGGAATAAAAATCCTGGAGCAAGAATCCAACGACTTCCAAAGTCTTCTAGACCACAACAACCTCATCAACCTGGAAACCTCCAATGAAATATTCACCTGGACAAATAGGATAAATGGAACACATAAAATATCTTGTAGGATGGATAGTTTCCTTATCTCAGACTCCCTCCTGATGGAAGGCACAGCTCTGGAGGCAAGCGTTCTGGATTTTCACGGATCGAACCACTGGCCTATTCAGCTTTGGATAGATGTGATGGCCACCCCGGGGAGTAAACCCTTATGGTTTGAACATTTCTGGCTTAGTCACCCATATTTCCAACAAAATATCAACGAATGGTGGAGGGAGGCATCGATACCTCACAGCTCCAAGATGTACTGCTTCCAACAAAAGCTCAAGAATATCAAGCACCAACTTAAACTCTGGAACAGGAAAACCTTTGGCAACATCTTTGAATCCCAAAGACAACTGACTGAACAAATGAGAAAGGTTCAATGACAGATCCAGGAATAAGGACTCTCCAAAGATCTTAAAACCCAGGAAGCGTCGATAGGCCACCATATGGAGATTCAAAAAGCCCAAGAAGAAGTTTTGTGGTGACAAAAATCTCGCATCCAATGGCTCAAGGAGGGAAACCGTAACACCAAATGTTTTCACAGATCCACCCTTCAATGACGGAATACCAATAGAATCACTCAGTTAACATCCAACACTGGTTAAATCATCGATTCTCATGAGGATATGGAAAAAGAACTGGTAGCGTATTATAAGGATCTCCTGACAGAGCATCAACTGAATAGATCCCAAGCCATCACCAAGGTTACGCAACACATACCCTCCCTAATCAATGAGGAGCAAAATTCGGCCCTGCTAATGCCCATCACTCTTAAGGAAGTAGATCAAGCGCTTCAGGAAACCCCCAAAGGAAAATCCTTGGGTCCGGATGGCTTTACTAGTGACTTCTTCCATCACTACTAGCAAACAATCAGGCAAGAGGTATGGGAAATCATTGAAGACTCCAGAATTTCAGGGCAAGTCCTCCTTGCACTTAATGAAACTTTCCTCACCCTCATTCCCAAAGAAGGGCAGGTCAATCATTCTAAGAAATTCTGACCCATCGCTCTCTGCAATGTCATCTATAAACTCCTAACCAAAGTAATCACCAGAATATTAAAGCCCATCCTACCACAGATCATCTCGCGAGAGAAATCGGGTTATGTGGAAGGCAGGTAAATCCTGGACAACATCATCCTTGCGCATGAAGTAATTCACTCCTTGCAGAAGACCCGCAAGCCATGTATTCTCTTAAAAATGGATTTATCCAAAGATTTTGACAAGTTAAGATGGGAATACATGCGTGCTATGCTCTTAGCCTTTGGCTTCAACCTGTCCTGGGTAGACTAGATCTTAAATCTTACCTCCTCTTCCTTCTTTTCAATCTTGGTTAATGGAGACCCCTCCAAGCCTTTCTCTCCTTCTAGAGGAATTGGACAAGGTGACCCTTTGTCCCCCTTCTTGTTCATTATTATGGCCGAGGGTCTCAGTCTCTCTATCCATGCTGCCATAGCGAACAAATCTTTGACTGGTCTCCCCCTACATGGTATTTCTCCCCCGATCTCTCACAGCCAATTTGTTGATGACACCTTGATGATGGGATCCCTCACTGTTTCGGAAGCTCACGCCTTCCTATTGATCCTCCAAAACTTATGTGATGCCTCGGGACTATACTTTAACAAAGACAAATCCCAGATTTTCTTCTTCAATACCCCTATCCCTATTCAACACCATATCTTTGATATCCTTGGTTTCACCTGAAGCTCCCTTCCGTCCAAATACCTTGGCATCCCCTTGTTGGACAATGACCTTAGAAATAGCTCGTGGGAACCTCTCCTCTCCTGCTTTGCCAAAAGAGTCACTTCCTGGTGTTGTGGGGTTATTCTACCCTACGGACTAACAAGCTAGGGCTTAAACTTGCATGTAGATCATGACCCTTCAAAAATAACTTTTAACCTTCTATCCCAACCTAAAACCCTTTTTCACAAGAAAACAGGGGAAGAACCAACTAACCTTTTTATCGACGGTTGGTGCAGATCCTCCGTTGAGCTTTGTCTCCTTGCTTCGACTGCTCCTTCCAAAAAGCGATCCTGCAATCAAGACAAAACTATGCATGCATGCTACTGTTCTACTAGAGGGTTAGAGATTAAACACAAATCAAATAAAACATATGAGACTTGTGCATTTGGGATGGGAAAAACATCTTTTTATTAATCTCAAAATGAATCACTTACAATGATTTTAGAGACCGGCCACCGTTCCTCGATCCTGATCCTGGGCTCCTTCTCTTCTTTGTCCTCCAACTGCTTTGCTTGAATTCTCCTAAATCTTGAGGAAAGGCTAAAGGGTTGGGACAAAAGGGATTCAACAATTGGGCAGAGTTTCTTTGCTATGATTTTCCTCCTTTGAATAGTACCCCTACCCCTTCTTTTATAGGCTAGAAGGAGCTAGGGTTTTAGACGAACTCTCGGCCATGCATGGCTGGGAGTTCCAATTAACTGACCCAAATCTTTTCATCCCGGTGGAAACTTTCCTAATTTTTTTCTTTGTTAGGTAAACGCGGGCTGTAGTGGGCTAGCCCGCGGTCCAACGCGTGAAGTAGAAGGTCAACAAGCGTTCCAACGCGCCCAGTGATAGGTTAGGGCACGGGTTTCTTAATTTAAGTGTTTTTTCAAGGTTTTATTCAACATGGCTTTGGTAATGAAGGGTAATGAGTTGGCCTGATGCCAGGTAAGCATGGATGGTGCAATTTAGGGTAATAACATATTCCCCCTAATGTGTGAGGTCAGAAGAGCATCTGATGGCCGAAATACATTATCAATTCTTTACCAATCTATACTGATATGCTAAATGAGTGAGCCCAGGAATCAGGAATCAAGAGGTGTCGTCTACAAAAATATCAAATGTCTCACCGAGGCGGGCATACCCATGCTCGGGATAAATCAGAAACATGGCTACCAATCAAATGCATTGTAGATCCATGTCAAATAACTATAAAGAGTAGCCGCGAACAATACACAGCAGAGCTACATCTCGAAATCAGAAAGATATACATAGAAAGTATCCATCTCTCAGAAGCTGATTTGGCCTGATGGATGTTCTTCAGAGCTCGAACAACAACTTCAAAATCTTCTAAACTCGAGTAGGAGTGTAATGTGAGCGTACAACTGCACTACCCAGAGGTCTTCGACGGCTCGTCGGTTGTGGACTTGATAATCTTGATGATCGGACTGAAGGCTTCAGTGATTTCGAACAAAGACTTGATTGGACATTTAGGATGGCCGGGTATGCGGACAAGAGACATATTGTAGAGTGGCTGACTCAGGTTAAGTAAAAAACTTCCCTTGGACAATAGCACGACAAGTGATAAGACTCAGGAAACATATCTGTTAATCATAACTCTACGAAGCAGGAGGCAACGCAAACTCTCTGTATGTTTGGAAGAGTAACCAAACGGTGGAGGACACAACTCAATATAGCGAGCAAAGCTTCCTAAGGTCGTACTACATCCCAAAGTCTGATGAATCAAACAGACAGATGTGCTTTATCCAAGGGCGACTCATAATGTTGCCAATAAAGAAAATACTTTTCCCATCCTCTTTTTGGGGTATATTTGATTTTTTTGTTCTTTTTGAATATTTTGAAAAGAATAAAGGAATATTACGTTACAGTGGAGGAACGAGCATAGAAAACATACAAGCTCAAGGCACAAGGACAAGACTGATGTTCTAGGAAATAATACTCGGGAAAAATCCTCCAGTGGCCAAAGGTGTTCAGACGCAAAAGCAAACTATTACTAGACTGATGGGTACAGGATGCAAGTGCGGTTGATAGAACACACAATGGTAACGTCCTTCAATGTCAGTTTAACGAGCCCAGAGAAGGGAAGCTCGGTGATTTTTCATGTTTAGAGAGTCTGAAAAAGCATAAAAGGAAACTCCATTGGGGTACCTTTTTCGTCAATAGTCTAGTCGGTTCGAAAAAGGGGTAAACTAGCACCGACTAGACGTCATTTCAAAACCATTTTAACGAGTGTGACAAGGACAAGATCACTCGGCTATTTTTTCAATTTTAAGGAGTCTGAAAAAAGCTTAACTATGGACTCCGTCAAGAATGTTTTTCTGGACCGTTTTAATGAGTGTGAAAGAATAAGGTCACTCGACAATCTTTTCAATTTTAGGGAGTCTGAAAAGAGCTTAACGATGGACTCCGGGGGGGTTTCTTTTTCGTAAATTTAGTCCCTCAGGCCCGAAAAAGGAATAAAATTATACCTGAGGATACTCTTCTAGAGAATGGAAATTCAATAGAGTGTTGCTTTGTTCGTGCAGCTGATTGTCCGGACCGAAAAAGGGGTAAACTACCGCCGGACAGACGTGACTTCAAATTTCAGTTTAACGAGCGTGAAGGATCACAAGATCGCTCGGCAATCTTTTCATGTTTAGAGGGTCTGAAAAGGGCTTAAAAGGAGACCCGTTACGTTTTGGGAGTCCAGAGGGTAAGGAAAAGAGTGGAAAAGACCCATGTAAATGAGGCTCAAACTCATATTCAGGAAAGACTATATGGACTCCCGAGCCTACTATGTTGTCAGAAACGGCATAGACACCATAATGCAACCAGGAACTACCTAGGGCATCCATGTTTTGGTAAGCTCTACCACCAAGTTGCGACACTTCTAGAGCAGATATGAAGGTTTTGTGTCACAACTGGATGGGATCGATCCTATATCATAAGAACAAAAGGCAATGAGATGCAACAGTGGGGATGAAATCCTACCCTATATGCTCAGATTGATTTTTGAATTTTTTTTTTATGGACCGTCCTTATGTATATTTTTTTTTATTTTCTGAAACTCAATGAAAAATGTCCCAAAACCTGATCAAATCCTTCCCATATAACTCCGGCACCACTCAAAATGGTTTTTGGTATAAAGAAACTGATAGAAGGGGCCAAAAGGGTGACAAAAAGAGGCCCAAAAGTCTATAAATAGAAGCTGGCAGCTCATTATCACCATTGCTGATTTGGAAATTGACTCTGGAGCCAAAAGAACCCCTTTGCCAGAGATCGTGATTCCGAGAGCTACAATGGACCAAACGGACTTCTGCTCGGACCAAGTAAGTACAAACTCCCTCATCTTTCATTTCAACACGTCATTTAATGTTTTTGAGTGTGTTTTGGGGGTGGTCATCGCCCTCCAAGGGGTCGGCCCTAGTAACCCGCGGGCTGTCCAGAGACAGCCCGCGGGTACCCGCGCGTGGAGTCAAAACTGCGCGCAGGTACCCGCGATTGTCGCCTCGACAGCCCGCGGGTTACCCCCCACGCAACGAAAAAGTGTTGGTAAGATCTAAACTCTCCTTTTTGCCTTGTGATTTTTGCAGGATGTATGTTCATTGGAGAGAGAGAGAGCATGAGGCTGCCAATGATGCAGTAGCTGCAGATCCAAATGTGATGGCCATGCTGACACAGTGTGGCTTGGTGAAGTTTTTCTTGTTTCCATTTATGCACGCACAACCAAGGCTCCTGAATGCCCTGGTTGACTATTGGCATCCTGATGCAGAGGCCTTCACCACCGAGGACATCTATTTTTTGACGGGCCTCTCGAGGAGAGGGGAACCCGTTAACTTGCATATGTTTCCTGCGGGGCCGAGCAAAGTCTCGGAGTTGATAGAAGAATATTGCGTGGCCGGGACCAATCAGGGGACTTCCTGGATACCGGTTGGCAGTGTCACCAGCCTTACTCTACAGACTATATTATCGCTCATTGGGCGAATTACCGGCTCTTTAGCCGTACATCAGGCGTCGCGCGCACAGATGAACTGTGCAGTTCAATGCATGAATGCACAAATATATGACTGGAGTACCACACTGCTAGAGAGAATGAAGAGGCAATTGACAGATTGTCGTTGGTGGACACACAGGAAATTCGGGTTCGGGACTATACTGTGCTCATTTTTCTTTGAGAGAGTTCCATGCTTTAGTCCTCGGATGACAGTACGAGGACATCTGGCGACTTTCCCGGCAGTATGTAGATGGGCATCATTACTGCCGCGACAGGGTGGCGGAAGGACCGTGGAGGCCTTCAACGACGACTTCTTTGCTTGGTTGTCACGGCAGATCCCTGCTATCGAGGACTACCCATACGCAGGGATCGACTTTTCCAGAGATCCAGCTATACCAGTGCCTCCTGGTGAGGAGCGAGGGGAGATGGGTAAGTCTCCACCTGTACAGTTTTTTTGTTTGCATATCTAATTTTTATGTCTTTTTTTTAGATATATATCATGTTTTTGGATAACAGAGTTTCTGATGGGTGAACATTGTGTTGCGTGCAGATGTGGGACCCGTGCGGCCTATCGATTTTGTACGGAACAGGCACCGCCCACAGCCAGAGGACGTAGCTGTCGCCGCCAGGGGAGCAGCAGTAGCAGGGAACCCTCTAGCAGGAGAGGCTGAGAGGGATCTTAGGCGGATAGAGCGGAACTTCACTGAGCTCACCCACACAGTTCCCATGATAGAGATAGAGGACCTGCCGCCCTCCATGCAGACTCACTTGGTGGGGTTACCTCGGACATGGGTCCGATTGTTTAGGCATTTGGGTCAGGCTGTATATGATTATAACAGGGCCCATAGGCCCTGAACAACCTTTGTAGACTTTTATGTGCCTCGAGCACTGACATGTATATATTTTTTGATGGCATAAGCCCTAGTGACTCGATATGGTTCCCACTTTTTGAGGTGCTTGCACCCATCGATGTACTCTGAGGATTTTCTGATGTATATATATGGTTTTTATTTCTTTTCTGTGTCTTGATGGATTATGTGTACAAAAATGTTTTTACATGTGTTTAATCATGATCTTATTTATGTGTGAGCAAGATGCCAATCTAAAATGTGATTAGCTAGAGTATCTATAATTTGATTTAGACTCCTAGGAACATGAAAATATGTAATATAATCAAAGTTGCGTTCCAAGAGACGTACCCTAAGGAATCTCTGGTGTAGAGTAGGATCGTGCCCACGGTATATTATGTTTAGCTGTGACACAACCAGTTGAGTGTCAAGATAGACCCGGAGACGAGAGATATCCAATGACAAAGTGTCACGAAGCAACTCAATAACTGCGCTATACTTGGCAACATTGTTTGTGGTGTCACCTAAGCATATCCCTCCGGAAGATAACAACTGACCCTATGGTGTAAAGATTACCCAAGCTACGGAGGCAAGCCTCCGCGTGTGTCGACTAGCACCGTCCGCATACCCAATGAACACCTCAGACTCACTTGACATCTGCCATAGTGACGAAAGATAACATTAATGACACGTCCATGACACGTTTTTCAAAAGAAACGAAAGAAAGTAATAGCACAAAGACTATACATATGTTACAAAAAGTTACCCACAATGACCCTATGAGTAGTACTTCTTGAGGTAGAGCCCATTTCTAGGCTCCGCCAAAGCATTCCATTCAAAATCGACCAAACGATAAGCACCCTTCTTTAAAACCTCCTTAACAATGAAGGCTCCGAAGCACATGGGTTTAAACTTTCCTGCCCCCAGGGGGTCCTTATCTTGGTCATAAACCAGGACAAGGTCGCCCTCAGAGAAAACCCGAGGACGAACGGACCTATCATATTGACACTTAACCTTATTTTTATGAGCTTTGTTGGCCAGTGACGCATCACGATGCTGTTCATCAAGCTGCTCTAGGTGTACTAACCGTTCTTCAAGCGGAGAAGTGTCTGGCAATAACTGTAATGCCAATTTCAGAGATGGAATTTGACATTCGATGGGAAAGACTGCCTCCAACCCGTAAATGAGTTGGAAAGGTGAGAAACTAGTTGCAGTCTTAACTGATGTTCGGTAAGCCCATAATGCCGAATATAACATCAAATGCCAGTTTGACTTCGCTGAGTTGATGGTTCGCTGTAGCATTGTCTTAAGCGTTTTGTTAACAACTTCCACCTGCCCATTGGCTTGGGGGTAGTAAGGTGATGAATGTTCTTTCCTTAACCCAAGCTTTGATGTTAACTCGGACATCATTTGATTCTGAAAGTGACTGCCATGGTCAGTGACAATCTCTCTCAGGACGCCGAACCGTGCTATAATCTGGTTAAATAAGAAGAGAGCTACAGTCTCTCCATCATCTTTGAACTTCGGCATGGCTTCGACCCACTTAGTGAAGTAGTCGACAGCCACAATGATATAGCGGTGCCCCCTGGCTGACGGGGGGTTGCAAGTAGTGTAATCAATCCCCCACTTGGTGAAGGGACCGATGGTGATAACAGGAAACATAGGAGTTGGATGTGCCCTCATCTTTCGTGAGAAGATTTGGCACGGATGGCACTTCTTGACCGATTCGATACAATATTTTATAAGCGTGGGCCAAAAGTAACCTGCTCGTAAAATCTTTTGGGTTGTTGCCAACCCGAATAAGTGACCGCCACAAGCTCATGTATGACAATCGTTGAGCACTATGACGACCTCCTCATGAGTGAGGCATCGACGCAAGATGTTATCTACACCTCTCCGATACAACGTATCATTGAGTAGAAGATAGTTCTTGTCCTGATGGCGTATCCGCCGATGCTCATCACGAGAAGCAGAGGAGGGGCACTTCAAAGTCTGGAGATAGATCAGTATATCTCCGTACCAGGGGTCAGACGATTCAATCAAAAACATATCACCCCGGATAGGCGATTCTTCAGGCACAACGTCACCTGACTCAATCGGAAGTTATGAAATAAGTTCTGCGAAAACCAGTGACTTCTTGGACTTCGCTGAAACGAAGTCTAAGTCAAATTCTTGGAGGATGACCATCCATCTACTGATTTTTCCGCCGATAACTCGTCGTGTCAACATGTACTGAAATGGATTCACGATAGTGACAACGGTGGTCTTGCGAAACAGAACATAGTGACGGAACAGTTGAACAGCATGAACTGCTGCCAACGCAAGTTTTTCGAGATGGGTATAATTAAGTTCCGGTCCTACGAGGCCTCGGCTCAAGTAATAGATCACGTATTCAGAAAACGAATCATCTTCTTGAACCAAAACCATGCCTATGGTTGACTCTGCGACAGCCAGATATAAGAGGAAATCCTTGTTATAATTTGGTGGCCGTAGCAGGGGTGCGGTTGTAAGGGCGTGTTTCAATGCATCGAAAGAGCATTGCGCTGCTTCATCCCAGAGAAAAGGAACGTCTTTCTTCAGTAAATGCATGAAGCCCTTGGTGATTTCAGCATAGTTGGCAATGAAGCGTCGTAAGAAGTTCGCCTTGCCTTGAAGACTCTGAAGTTGTAAAATTGTGCGTGGGGGGGGCAACTGGATTATCGCCTCCACCTTGAGAGGATCGACCATGATCCCTATGGTTGACACTATGAAACCTAACAAATGTCCTGACGTGACGCAAAATCTGCACTTGTTGGGATTCAAGCGAATCCTGAAGTAGCGACAGCGTTCAAAGATGAGTCTGAGGTGTGTAGGATGATCTTTTCGCTTGCGAGAGAGTGATGCTAAATCATCTAGATAGGCCTCAACTATATGTTTGAGGTCGTGAAACACAAAAGACATAGCCCGCTGGAAAGTGGCTCCAGCATTCTTGAGACCAAAAGGCATTTTTCGATAGGCGAATGTACCCCACGGACAAATAAATGTCGTTTTGTTTTGGTCCTCAGGTTTGATTTGGATTTGGTTATAGCCTAAGAAACCATCCATGAACGAAAAGGATTCACAACCGGCACACTCATCAATGATCTGGTCGATGAATGGGGTTGGATAATTATCTTTTGGACATGCCTTGTTCAAATCACGGAAATTGGTACAGACACGAATCGTGCCTTGTTTTTTATCGACTGGCACGGGATTTGACACCCATTGAGTCAAGTGAATAGGGTATATGAACCCTGCCTTAAGAAATTTCTCAACCTCCGTCTTAATGGCTGCTGCTTTCCTAGGATTAACTGGACGAAGTTTCTATCGAACAGACTTAGCATCAGGATACGTAGTGATTTCGTGTTCAACTATTTTCGGATCAATGCCTGGAATTTCCTCGTACGACCAAGCAAAAACATCGCGGAATTCATTAAAAAGATCTGTGTAAATCAGAATCTCCTCGGGGGAGCAATCTGGTCCGACGAAGACATTTTCCATGACGCCGGGGTTTCGGGAGATATTGATAGGTATCGTTTCAGCGATAGTCGCCATATTGCCCTCAGCATAAATATCTTGTGTAGATAAGAGGTTAATGGGACAAGGCTGATCTCTCGTCATGGTGATAATGAATTCTCCTGCCTCGATTCGGTGTAACTCTGGGAGGAAATAAGATCTGTGATGAATATCTTCCCAGGGTTTGTCCGGACCGGTCATTGCCTCAATGATAGCTTCGTCTGAAGGCAAGACTAAATCTAGTGAATTGGTATTGGCAAGAGAATCCTGAGCTCAAATAGGCTCGAAGAGTGGATCCAACTCTTGTGCGGGAATCAGATCAGGCGTAGCTGAAGCTTGCTGAACTAAAGAGTACGCTACTTCAGCAGCCGACAAGGGCGTAGACATGCCCGCATGCCCCGTCGCATCCATCGTGTCTGATGGGGAAGGAAGAATCCATGGATCCTCAAAGTAAGTCGTGCGGAACGATGAAACATGGAAAATCTCAGCCTTGTGGTGAGTTGATATAAACTTGACATCACCTTGAGGAGGTGGGTAATCGAAAGTACCCATCAATGATGGGCACAAACCAACTCCTATGTTGACGACACCGACTTGAGGATTATCTACCATGGGAACCTTGGATTCCCCCAAGGCTGGGTCAGGTCGAGAGAAGGACAACTAATCTATAGTCACTATCCGGCCTTCATGTGGAAACAAGAGGACTCGGAAAATGGTAGCGACCACCGCTTGCATGGCATAAGTCCAACTACGACCTAACATGAGATTGTAGTCGATGGGGGCATTGAATACCTCTACCTCGACGCACACGGTCTTTCCCCCTAACTGCACAGGGAAAGAAGGAATGATGCCATGTGGTCGGAAAGAATGACCGTCGAACACAGTGAGGAGAGTAGGCGACGGAGACAACTCAGGTTGACCAATGGCTTTCCAGCATGCTAACGACATAACGCAAGTCGAAGCACCCTCGTCTACCACTGTGCAGAAAATATTCCATGTAAAAATTTTCGTGGGGTGAGCCACTACTATCTGAAACACGACATGGTAAGGTAAATGAGGTTTCAAGTCAGTCGTATCTAACATGATGGTACCCGGGTTACAAGTCTCAATAGAGCCTAAAGCAGTCAACAAGGCCTTTGGCTGAGCAGGGCAACTTTGGAGGACCTCCAAAGCAGACATAGCACAAGGGGTTTGTGATAAATCTTCCACCATAGAGTAGCTCTGGGCAGCCCTTGCGTTTGGATTGTGAGAAGCTCGCTTAAACGCACCTTTTCGAATGCGTGTCATTGTTTCACCCAACATCTTCTCGATCTGTAGAGGAAGAGATGGGATCTCGGCTTCTTTTCCCTTCTTAGAGGCGCTTGGTTTTCTATAGTCGTGCACTCTAGTCGCTATGAAAGCATCACTTTTAACCATATATACGTTCGCAGAAGATGAATTGTTTGAGGGAGGGCAGTTGTCTTGGCTGCCCCCTTCACCACTTGCAGAGGCTTGAGTTAAATTCTGCCCATGCTGAAAGGGATTAGTCAAAACGGCTTGTTGTTGCTGTGTGACAAACTTCTGGGCCTCCGCAAGCCGAGGGCATAGATGGGTTGGGTGGTCTTCCGCACATAAGTTGCACGGATACCTCGCCTTCCGCTTTTCTGTGGTGCCCTCTCCAGCATTATCGGTGGGTTTTTTATCCCCCTTACTCTTTTTGCGTTGTTTTTTCTTCCCTTTAGGCTGCTGGTTGGCCTTTGGGTTAGTCGTCTGTACGGAGTGTACTTCTGACGTTCGATTAGGAGGAGCAGCCAAAGCAGGAGCCTGGCTGGCCGCTGAGTGTTGTATAGATAACTGTTGCAATTGTTTTGTCAATTGCTCAGCGGGCTTGGTTTGTGCCGAACCTACGATACCATCGGCATGTGGTCCTGCTCTCTGTCTGGTTTTATCCAGAATCAATCATGGTGCATCCGGTAGGATGTTGTACAATAGACCAGACTGAGAATAGATAAGCTCACACTGTTGAGCCCTCATGATGGCATCCTCCTCCGAGAAAACCCCTGAAGTGGCGACGTCTTTGGATAACTGCGGAACTAAAGACTTAAGGAACCACTCAAGCAGGAATGTTGGTGGGACTGGTACCTTGATAAGACTCTTTCGGCGTCGCCACTCTCGAATATGATCCGAGATATGGTCCGCTGTTGTCTGCTTGAAATTGGATAGAAAATTTGTGTCGGCGTCGTATCTCACAGGTAACTGGAAATGGTTAAGGAAGGCCATCGCCAATTCGCCAAAAGAAGAATATCGTGAACGATCAAGCTCTATGTACCATTTCGCGACACTCCCGATGAGAGTGCGTTGAAACAATCGCAACTGGACGGAGTCATCTTTCAGTGAGTTAGATGAACACCATAAGTGGAAGGTAGTCATCTGATCACCTGGATATTCGTTAGGCTTGGCCTCGAACTTTGGGATGTCCGAAGGCAACTTCGTCGGCATAGGAGGCCAACGCGGATCGTGACAAATAGGATCATTTAACAACCATGTCAAATCTGGCAAGTGTAACGTCGCCAAGAAAGGTAGTTTAGGCTGTTGCTGATAGCTTGGATAAAGGGGTCCTGGAGTTTGACTGGAACCAGGTTGCCAAGCAAAGTTTGGCTACTGGCCTGGGTTCTGGTAGAAACCATGGCCCTGACCCGCGTAAGGGTTTTTCAATTGAGGAGACATCATTGGTTGATTCCCCATGAAGGACATAGGATGTTGGGCATTCATCGTGTTTGACAGACTTTGGGACGGATTACCCCATGCCGGTCCTGATGGAAGAGGCATAGAAGTCTGTCTGGGGTTCCATTGGTTGTGGAAAGAATTACCCCAAAACAACATTCCAGAGGATGGAACGGATCCTTGTGTTGAGTTCCAAGGTCCCGGTATATGTGCCCCCAGCGTGGGAATAGTACCCTGTGCCGACGTAAACTGTCCAAAAACAGGTGTGCCCCCAGATGGGAAAGCAACGGATGCGAAAGTGTTATTACCAAATGTCCCGTTCCAAACAAATGGTGACGAACCTACCGGCTGAGTTTGCGCAGGTGTTCCTTGAATCCCGGCTCCAAAAGGACTTGTGTGTGCAGGCTGCCTGGCGGACTGCTGATGCGATCCACCAAGCGACGAGGACGAAGGAGGAATATGACCTCCAGCGTAAGGAAAAGCATTGAAAGGGACAGGAATTCCCCCAAGTTGACCTTGCAGAGGAGCGTTAGAGCTCCCTGCCCCCAGACCCAAAGTCTGGAAAGTGGATGAAGTGAGTGCAGGACTAGTACCTGAACTAGGCATACCGTATGAGAATGGAGGGCCGGTCGCACTAGGTATGTAAGGAGGTGTGGCCACCGCGACAGATGGGGTCGGTCCACTGTGCGACGTAGTTGCGGCCGAGACCATGGTGGCCCAGACCGTCGACAAAGGCAAGTTAGGAGAAGCTTCTCCTGTGGTAGCAACAGTGATGGGAATGGATGAATTCCTAGAGGAAGTAGCAGCGTCTGTTGCCATAGCTGTATGTGGCACTGACAGGAATTCGGTAAATTGGACTGGTACAATAACCGGTGTCCAGATATCAGTGTTGGAGGTTTCAACCAATCCAATATTGGCGGTCGATTCCTCAGGAAGTTGTTCGGGCTCAAAAGCCCCGGTTGCTTCGAAAGACCCTTGATGGTCCAGCTTCCACCTCAAAGGTGGCGGGGGTGGCTCCAGTATAACCGGCGGCAGGCCCAGAAGCCTTCGTGACCGGCGAAGCTCCGAATCCTCCACTGTGTGAGAATATTCACGACACGCTAAGGTATTCTACACAAACAAATAGTAACACTCACTAAAAGAAAACCCCTAGAATATAAATCAAGCAAGCACTAAACTAGTTGGAAGAACAGTTACAACAACCAACACTAGAGAAACTTACCGGTGCAAGTGCAACTCGAATACGGAAGCACCCTCCGGGTATACTCTGCAAAGCGTGGCCCAATGTTTGTCCTAGGTACTGCGGTATACCCCCGCAGTCACCCGTGTATGTCCCTAGAAAATATTGGCAACTAGTTTGCCAGCACGTGAACAGTCACCAGGCGGGTACAGTCGGCAGTCGGGTAGACCACAATGAGCAGGGTATCAAGTTCGAAACTTGTCAAGGGTATCGAGAGCAAATGGTCCGGAAGACAACTGAGGACCTTGAACGGATTCGATACCCACGAAGCTCCGTGGCAAATGCAAACGACGGAATCCCTTAACAAATCCTCAATATGTGTTCTCCACAACGCTCGGTCCAGCTTTGGAGGGGTTATCTCCGCTAGCTTTCCTTACGTGACCTCGTGTTTAGCCCCTGTGTTAGAGGGGGGTCCTGGATAACTTTCCGTAACTGGACTTCTACACTCCCTATTGACAGACTCCAATGTTTAGTTTGGGTGGCCTTGGATAATTTACTCTCCAACCTATTCCAAGGCCCTAGTCCTGAGCTAGTGTGTGCACCCTACAAACAAAAAGTCTAATTGATTTTAATTAGCGTTGTTTTTAATGGGATTTTTAAGTCACAAGGTACGAAAGTGAAACTGATGGTGTGTAAAAAGACTCAAAGCAAAAAGAACAAGAAGTGCTTGGGAACAAACTTTTACTAAAATGCAAAACCAACAACTTTTCAACAAGAAAGACTTCTTTTATTTTCAAATTTACTAAGATTTCATGCAGTAAATATGAAGGGCTTTCGCTCAGATCTGCGAGCTACTTATACTTGACATCCACTGCAAAAACTTATGCAAAAAGACTTCTTTCCAAGCTACTGATGCAACAACACAATCTTCAAATCAAGAAGAAAATGAAACAAGAAATTTTTTTTATTTTATTTTATTGCAAAATAACGCAACAAGGAAAAATGATGACAAGAACAAAACCAAGAGAATGAAAAGAAAACTATGGCTTGAAGTGCAGATTGCAAAAAGAATCAGAGCACAAAATGAAAAAAAAGTAATCAAGACAACACCGATTCTAACACTTGCCTAAAAACCATAAAACAACAAATTTTTCTTTTTGTCTTTTCTTATCAATACATCAACTAAGTAAAACACCAGCTAAGGATATGAGTCCCTAACTCACTGGCTGTGCACCCTAGACTCCACACCCTGAGAGGAACACTTATCGCCACAGGAGGGGATGACTGCCCCACCCAGGCTGAAAGGCAACCTGACAGGCCCGCGACTGTCACTGAGACAACACGTGTTCAACCGCGTGCTGAGCTATAACAGCACGCGGGTACCCGCGCTCACAACTAAAATAGCCCGCGGGTGTGTATAAAATCTAAGAAAAAATCAAACACAGGCAGCCCAGACCTAAAAGAGGCCTCTGGTATTGACAACCAGGGTCTCCTGAAGTCTTGGATGCTTCTACTTTAACAGAAAAAGGAAAATTTGCAAAAAGAAAACAAATGCAAAGAATAATCAACACGATAAGGCAGACTAAAAGCAAGACAGTAAACCAATCAAGACCCAGACAACATCCAGAAAGCCCTCTGAGAAGGTAAAATTCTGACAGGGAAGAGGAGACTGCCTCTTAAGCTTCCTGGGATCTACACGCTACTCAAACTACCACAGCAAGCGTTCACACGCGGGCTGTAGAAAGTTAGGGCGCGGGTTACCCGCGGGTAGGGCTTCTGAAGGCCGCGGGTACCTCTGTGTGTCCCAAGAATACAATTCAAGCAACAGTCAAGGAAAAACTGGTATTGATAACCAGGTTCCCTGCTAGCTTTTGACCTAACAAAAAACAAAAACAACAAAGAAACAGAAACTGAACTTCTTTGAACTACCCAAAAGACCTCTAACCAAATCCGAAAACCCTAAGAGTAAATATCCCCAGTGGAGTCGCCAATTCTGTTGTGGGGTTGTTCTACCCTACAGACTAACAAGCTAGGGCTTAAACTTGCATGCAGATCATGACCCTTCAGAAATAACTTTTAACCTTCTATCCCAACCTAAAACCCTTTTTCACAAGCAAACAGGGGAAGAACCAACTAACTCGTTTATCGACGGTTGGTGCAGATCCTCCGTTGAGCTTTATCTCCTTGCTTCTGCTGCTCCTTCCAAAAAGCGATCTTGCAATCAAGACAAAACTACGCATGCATGCTATTGTTCTACTAGAGGGTTAAAGATTAAACACAAATCAAATAAAACATATGAGACTCATGCATTTGGGACAGGAAAAGCATCTTTTTATTAATCTCAAAATGAATCACTTACAATGATTTTAGAGACCAGCCACCGTTCCTCGATCCTGATCCTGGGCTCCTTCTCTTCTTTGTCCTCCAACTTCTTTACTTGAATTCTCCTAAAGCTTAAGGAAAGGCTAAAGGGTTGGGACAAAACGGATTCGGCAATTGGGCAGAGTTTCTTTGCTATGATTTTCCTCCTTTGAATAGTACCCCTACCCCTTCTTTTCTAGGCTAGAAGGAGCTAGGGTTTTAGACGAACTCTCGGCCATGCATGGCTGGGAGTTCCAGTTAACTGACCCAAAGCTCTTCATCCCAGTGGAAACTTTCCTGATTTTTTTCTTTGTTAGGTAAACGCGGGCTGTAGTGGGCTAGCCCGCGGTCCAACGCATGCAGTAGAAGGTCAACAAGCATTCCAACGCGCCCAGTGATAGGTTAGGGCGCGGGTTGCTTAATTTAAGTGTTTTTTCAAGGTTTTATGCAGCATGGATTTGGTAATGAAGGGCAATGAGTTGGCCTGATGCTAGGTAAGCATGGATGGTGCAATTTAGGGTTATAACACCTGGACCTACCGATCCCTCAATCTCCCCAGCCGCCTCATTCTCCTCAAAGTCATGCTTCAATATTTACCTATTTACACCTTTTCATCTCTTGCGGCCCCAAACTTTGTCTTGACCACCATCAAAACCTTGCAAAGGAATCTCCTTTGGAAAGGCCTCAAAACAGGGAAGTAGCTAGCACTTATTATCTAGTCAAACTTTGCAAACCTAAAGAACAAGGATGTCTTGGTTTGAGGGATCCCTCATCCATGAACAAAATCCCGAGTGTTAAGATCTGGTGGAGATAGCTCAAAATACCTCAAGATATTTGGGCCAAGCTCTGGAGGAGGAAGTACACACCTAACACTTCAGAGAGAAACCTGATCAGGTGGAGCGGGGACAACCCTGGCTCCCTAATTTGGGTTGCTGCCAAGCAGAACTGACATCTTGTTATAAATCATTTCTTCTGGGAAATTAGAAATGGGAAGATATCTCTTTTCTGGAAAGATTCATGGAAACAACTACCAATACTACAACACAAGGATTGGGCTGACACTTTCAGCATCCTAGCCACGCAGGCAGGCTTGACAAAAGTGGCAGATTGCTGGCAGGACAACCCAACAGAGCCTACTTGGAGATGATGGAAGTCAAACAATGGAGACCGAAATTTAGTGGTACAGGTGGATCTACAGTCCTGGCTTAAGGAAATCAATGAACGAAAAATCCCCATTATGAGTGGAGAAGACATCCTATGATAGGTGCACTTGGCAAAGGGAACCTTCAACATAAAATATGCCTATGCCATCAAAACCCACCCATAACCACTACCTTCATGGAATGGGTGGAGAAAAATATGGTCCCTAAAGCACTAGCCAAAGATCAGCCTCTTCCTTTGGCTGGTCACTCATGCGAGCATTCTCACGTGGGATCACCTCATAAAAAGGGGGTTTCTTGGTCCTTCCATTTGCATGCTCTATGGGGAAGACAAATAAATGTTGAACCATCTCCTCAAAACTTGTCCCTACACCACTCAAGTCCGGGATCACTGTGCGCTAACCATGCGCACCGCAGATCACAAAAGGGACAGTATCATCAACACCATAGCTAATTGGAGAGACTTAGCTTTCCAATCACCCCTTCTTAGTTGAATTTGGAAACTACTCCTAGGTTTTATAGTATGGAAAATTTGGAAAGAAAGAAACAGAAGAATCTTCAGGAATGATCATCTCCTGTGGTAACATTGCTGGAAACAAACTTGCCTCAACATTCTGGAAACAATCAGACTACAACATTGGATCGAAATGGATTTAACTGGCCCACTTTTGAAGAAATGTATCCTGCAGCACTAGAAG
>ML782513.1:113471-137883 GCA_009831015.1 Picea engelmannii
TTTTCCAAATCAGATTTTTCAGGTTGTGTTTTATTTTGAGTGGGTCTGGGAAGGATCTCGATCTTCTTTTTGGAAGAAGAACTAGTCTCAGTTTCATTGCTAGTAGAGTCTTTAAGACTAAGTATGTCTTTTTCAATCTGGCTGGCCTCCTCGAAGGCCACTAACAATGTCGCTTTCTTAGATCGTTTAACCCAAATAGCTATACTTTGATGCAAAGCTTTAGTGTAGTAAGCTATTATAAGACTCTCAGCAGGCATAGAATCTGCAGGGATTTGGTTTTTAAGTGTTAAGAATCTCTGATTAAAATCTTTAACTTTTTCTTTTGGGTTCATTTTCAAGCTAGAAAGATCCATAACTAAGACTTCCGGAGGCTTACCGTCTCCGAACTTTTCCAAAAAGCATGACTCAAACTTTTCCCAAGACACGATAGTATGGGGTTGTTGGGCAAAGTACCATGTGGATGCATTACCCTCGAAAGTATACGGGAGCAACCTACAGACAACATCTTCATGTTCAACATTGTGGAGTCTTATGGCTAACATAAAAATTTTAATGTGATCTTCAACTATCTGTTTTGAATCAGGATCAAACTTGGGAAGCCATTTCTCCCGGTGCTTAGGTAAAGGATGCTGAGCTCCAGGTACGGCTACGACATCCTGGTCCAACTAGGGTCTAGCAGGGTTGTTCTGATTTTCCATTGGGGTAGTGGGTGTGGAAGGATGAGAAGGTGAATTGCCTTCGTCTGACGAGGAATCTCCTCCAGAAGAGTAAGGAGATGATGGAGGTGGTGAAGGAGGTATCCCAGATCCTCCTGCAGCAGGATTTAAGTCTAGATCTGTAGGATTCACAGTGAGGTTAGTGTCACCTAATTGTTCTCTGATATCAGAGAAATCCAAAGGTTGACCCCACAGATGGTTTGGTTGCCTCAAACGGGCTAAGGCACTATGTGTTTTAATAAGAGATTGGCGGACAATCTCTTGTATGTCACCACCTATAGGATTAGGGGTTGCTGGCTCAACTGTGAACTGTGGATCTTCGGTCGAAGTAGTATCTTTTTGAAGGGGAATATTATCGTGTGAACGGCTTCTAGTCACTATAGGTGAGCGATTAGGAGGTGGAGGAGTCTTACGACCACCTCGTGCCATTAATTAATTTTAGGCCCTCCATCTAGGGCCATTTGTTGACGGGCGAAATTGACCGTCCGTCAACTGAGAGAGTGGAGTCGGTCTGGGGTTGTCTAATAACCCAAGCCATTTTGAATGAACCACCTTGACGGGTTTAGCGGCTCCGTTAGCCGATATAAGGTCTTAAGAAAACCAAAGATAAAACTAATCTAAACTAACTAATCTAACTAAAACTAATCAAACTAAACTAACTAAAACTAAATAAAACAAACTAAACTAACTAACAATAAATAAAACAAACTAATCTAACTAATCTAATTAAAACTAACTATTAAACAAACTAACTAATCTACTATTTCTATATATACAAACTACTAACTAATATTATACTAACTCTAACTACTAATTGAAATATAACTTATTCACAAAATGTACAATATTCACAAAATACAGATTTAAATAAAACCTGGAAAACTCATTAGCTTTCTGTCCTAAGACAGAGAAAGATATTTTTTGTTGATTTTATGATTTTATGAACAAGAGATAAAACATACTGAAATTAAACAATCTAATATACTAACTGCACATATATCTAACTAAAATACTAACAAATACACTAAACGAATAAACAACAAACTGACCTGGAAACGCTCCAGATTTGGCCTGTGTAAGATGACTGTTCAAGCAGATTGGAGGGAGGAAACCTGCACCGAATAATCCAGAATCTTCTCGTAAACGATATGCTGCAATGCTCTTCAAGTTGAATACAGGACAAACAAGACATAAAAATCATAACAATTATATAATTTATAAATCTCCACAATTAGGTAAACCTGTTATGCAAAGACTTATACAGAATAATCCAAATGATGAAGAAGAGAAATCTGTCATTCATAAACTGAATCAAGTAATTGCTATGTTTTTAAATTATGGAAGAAATCAGACATAGATCATATTAATTAATTCATATCATTTGCAAAAGACTAAGATAGCTAAAGTAGTCATTAATAAGATGCAAACTGATAACATAAACATGAAACAAAATATTGATATTATGAAAAGCTAAAGCTGTAGCAGAACATCAACTTCTGTCTCAGTTTGTATTAAAATTCCATATCCTTGTTTTCCCATGAATGAGGATAATTATTACAAAAAAAAATAATAAGTATTTATAAGTTTTTCCACGGGGTAAAACCTCCCTGTGGAAGTTATCAAGCTGTTTACATAATCTGGGAAGATATTCCCAAGTTCAACTAAACTAGGAAACTAAAATAAAAGTAAAACATCCAAATATCCTCTAAACTGTCCATCAAATCCCATGCAATTCGAATTCACCTACAAAGGACCAAAAATGAACAAATCAGAAGGATCTTTTATTAATAAATGATAGAAAATTTAATTCTATAGACTAGCTACAGAATCATCTGATTCTGTAGCTAGTCTAAATAAGGTACAGAATCAGTATTGAAATTAATTGAAAATCTTTTAAAAGATTTCAATTTAATTGACATCAATAATCATTTGAAAACGAACCATTTAATTTGAATTTGCTATGCAATTTGAAATCGAACAGGATCCAAATCAATCGAATGATCACAAAGATAGTCGTACTATGTTTCTTGTTTTTGTTACCACAAGATCGAGTCAACAGAACCATAATTGAGCAGTTGAGAACCCGTTTGACATCCAATGCAATCAATACAAAATCAAATCTTATGTATTTGTTATGCCGTTTTACCAATAGGAGATATGATCGAATCGAACAGGAACGTTTACAATTTGTTATGGCTGTGATGATATAGCAAACAAAATCGTAGCAAGGTGTAACATAGTGCGTACAAGATATCCGATCATTCATTTTTGTAAATTGGGGTAAGCAAGATTGATTACATTCAAACGAATCGTAACCGGATTTGGTAAAAATAACACAGTCAATCAATTTGTTTCATAACTAATCTAATCCAACAGTTGTAAAATTGTTTTGATATCAATTGAAACGATTATAATAAAAAACAAATGGAAAGCAAATATTACGCTGCCTTGTCAACAGGAAATATGAATTCGACAAGATCACTCTAATCGTTATGACTGTGTTTTTACGGCAAACGGTTCATGCCACGAATATATCAATTCAAACCGGTGTGAAAATTAATTCAAATAAAACCATAACAGACTCGAATGATCGGCAATAGAATTCATAATTTGTTATGGCAAAAGGGAAAATGACTTTGATCAGAACGAAATCGTTCTGATCAAATGAATCAATTGGCTGGGGTTTAGCATAGCTGTCACGAATTGAATCCATTCCATGATTCGGGCAGACCTGCACTGACTTAAATGAACATATCATTTTTATAAAAACAGAGTAGTTCGTTTCCCAAATTAAAATCGAACAGAGCAGTGTTTCAACTTTGAAAATTGTAAGACAGAGTATATTGTAACAACCAAACTTAATAAAATCGTTCACCAACCACAGCATATGGATTATAACAAAATCAAATCCGAACATGATTGTGTTCTAAACTGAGTATGAAAAACTTCCTTTTCAAATCGAATACAAACCAATCCAGTCGAAGACAAACTATTAATTTCGTTAACTCAATAAAGCAAACTAATCAATCAAATCCAAACGAAGACCACACAAATCCAATCAAAATCTATCGGTTTCTATACTAGGAATGATTAGATCGTATATCGAATCGAACTTTCTTTTTATTCAAAGTAGGGTTATATATAGAATGCATGCATTATAACAGAGTCATTCAGAGCTATTTAAAAACTGAATTCAAATCATTATATCAACCTAGATTATTTACAAAAACGATGTCAAAGCCATACCTATATAGCGACGAGGCTGCATTGATTATGCCAGATTGGAATTTACAATGGCCGTGGTTGATTCCACATTTTTGAACAAGATTGAGCCGGTTGTCTTTTTCTTTTTATCTGTTGTGTGGAGCTTGGCTTTTTGACTGGTTAGCACTGCAATTTGATCTTCCAGTGATTGAATCTTCGATTGGAGTATAGGAACATCAATATAATATCGTTCTAACCATGAATCGCATTGGTCACAAGGTGACTGTGTGGGTTTAGAAAGAGTAGGCGAGGGTTTGGCCAAATGACCGAGGGTTTCACGAGGCAATTTAATACCCAGGTAGTCAGGGTCGTCCTTTAGGCAGGGGGGAAGGTTTGATACAAAATCATAAGGAGGCTCGGGACATAAACCCTGTGAGTAGGGGTACTCGCTAGCCAGAAAACGTTAAACATCAGAATCAGAATCCTCACTTAAGATGATAGGGTTGGACTTGGCAGAGGGTTTCGGTTTGTTTCTGTCCATTCTCGAAATGAGTCGGGCATTCCTTTTCCCTTTGGCATTGGCAGTAAGGTTTGCCTTGGGATTTTTTCTCATAGGATTTTTAATGGCCTCTGCACTCTTAGTTACAGTGTTGGGTAAGTCAACATCAGGGTCGGCCGAGGTTTTAGGCAGTAGGACATGTAAGGGTACAGGCGGTTCGGCCTTGGTTTCAATTACCACAGGTTTATCAACCTGTACAGGGTTCGGATCCTCAAAACCATTCCGAGCAACGAAAGCGTTCCAACTATCCCCGTGCAAATTCAAATGATAAACAACGATGAGCTTAATAAGCCCATGGTGGAACAGGCTGCTGTCATCCTTCTGCCTCTTAAACTTTTTCGACATTTTATACAGGGAACGATGAAAGTAGAAAGGGTTGTTTAGAGGATACCCTATAAAAATCATCAGCAAACGCAGGTGGTAGAGGAACACAAGTCCGTATCGACCTTCACAGGTCACGAACTGCTTGACTAGAATTAATAAGTCGTGCCATCGTGGTTTGAGCATAGATATGGGCATACCTCTGTCACAAGAGGTGTCTTTGTGCGATAGAAACAACAATGTCCATGGAACTTCCTCGACCTTGCAATTCTTAAACTAATGTTGTCCCGAGGCAGGTAACCCTATGGCAAGACTAATAAACTGCTCATCGATCTCTAACTATATGTCTCCCACCTTGGCTCGAAAGCCATTGAAGGTTACGACAAACTGTCGTGCTAAACAAAGGTTAAAACCCTCAAATCATTGTATAAAGGGTAGCGACCCATTTTCCTTCAGGTCACTGCGGGCATTGTCAAACATTAACAGAGCTTGGTGGCCATTGGGCTCAATACAAACGACTGGTGCCATGGAGCCGAACACATGGTAAGGGAAGGGTTTGTATTCACCAACACACATAGGAGCAGAGCTGCCCGAGATAACCAAAATGAACGAGCAAAAGGGATAAGCATAAATGCGAGCATGTGAAGGTGGTGGAGTTCTGCCATGCAAAATATTCATTATCCAAGTACAACCGTCGAATTACATAGCTTTTCAGTCCAGAATAGTAGTTCAACCATCGAGTCATATGCCCAATTAATGAAATTAAATGTGTATACCAATGCACGCGAACGTTATGCCATAGTGTTTAAACACCTGACTTATAAATCAAAACCAAAATCAACTATGTTCCAGTGTATCATTTCATATAATCAAAGGTTTAACCAAGGTGCCAAACAATATTCATATAATCGACAAGCCAAAAGATTAACATAAGGATTATATCAAAGGACATATATATAAAAAATTAATCATAACCCTTATGCATTTTCATAGAATCAATGATCAGGCAAGTCATATAAAGTGCAAATCCAAATGCTAAATGCCTTACAAACTCAATAAAACCAAGTTATACAATCAACCAAAGTATGAGAACTGATTAGAGGATCTTGCCAATTGTATAATGATCCATAGAAGGTAAGCACAATAGGCATAAGAGATATTGACAGTTCAGATAATGATCGAAACATGACTTCAAAAGGAGAAGTTTTCACGCTTACAGTCGTGAAAACTTGACGAGGACAAATGTGCAAATGTCGCAAAAAATGAAAATGTCGTCTATTTGAAAATTGCGACGAAAATTTGATGTTTGCTAGACATAGGTGTAGGCAGCTTATAGGAAAAAAAAAAATGAATTGGCTGCCAACAGGTCCAACCATGCACGTGGCCATGGATGCGGAGTACACGCCCTTTGCAAAATAATCACTTGGTGAGCACGTTGCAGCAGGATCGGGCATGCATGTGCCCATGGAAATGGGAAGCACTCGGCCTGGCGGCGAAAAGGAAAGCAGTGATGAGGATGAAGCCATGCAGGAGCAAATGGAATGGAGGGGGACAATTGTCAAAGAGGATCCAAGGGACCCAATGACATTTTTTATCTCTCCATCGAGAGGGCAAAGCTACAAGCCAGGTGTATGACCTCTGTCCAAATGTCATGTTTGACCTCTATACCACTCGGATAGCGTTTTTGCTTCTTGTTCTTAGTTTGCTAAGTCTGAACTATGCTTACAAGTATTGAAATATTGCTAGCTACTTTGGTCCTAATACCGGTTGGTTGAACTGGTTTCCCTCTAGGGAAGTTCAGTAATTACAGCATGACACTATGCAAATTTTGTAACTCTAGTTTTTGAAGGTTCTTTATAAAAAATTTACTTATAAAAAAAGAAATATTACCCTGTTGGAAACTATGAGGACCAATACATGAGATGGACCAAACTGTGACAAGAAAGGGGCCAATTAGTTATCGAGTTCACCAATACCTTCCATACCTTGCGCACCAAGATGGGTTTCAAAGACTTTGAACGACATTTGGTTTTGAAATACCGTGGGGCCCTACACAAATACATCCAAATTGAAATGGATTTTCTGGACATCTCATCACTCGGTTCTTCTTATCGATATGTTGTTAAAATCAAGAAGAAGTTTAAGCACAAGAAAAAATGGGAGTTTGGGTATGAAAATTCGCAACAACCAAAGTATGATAAATATGACCCTAACAAAAAACATCTCAAAAACCTGTCCAAGCCACAGGAAAAGAAGGGTCATGGAAAGACGAAGGACACTGGAAAATGGTGTGATTTCCACAAAATCCCCTGGCACAACACCGATGAAAATCACTCAAAAAATTCATTGGTGGTTGATAAAATACAAGGAGTCGAACCTTGATTCAAAATTTGATTCAAAAAATACAGATAGAAGATAGATCATCAACTCAGACCCCACTACTATTTTGGCAACTGCAATAATTCAACCAAAAGAACCAACATATTTTGAAGAAGGGGAGCACCTTTTTCATTCACAAATGTGGGTGAAGGGGACCCCATTGTGTTTTATTGTTGATATCGAAATCCAGAAGAACCTCATCTCAACAGAGGTCATCAAACAGTTGGGATTGTCGACAACACCACACCCGTAGCCATAAACATTGGTTGGCGTCTCCAGGGATCAGATCTTCGTGTCAACCAATAGTTTTGATTGTCATATGTCATCCAACCCTTCAAGGACAAGGTATTATATGATGTTCCCCCCTGGATGTTTGTGATGTTCTCTTGGTCCAACCATATATGTGGAAGCGCCATGTTATTTATGCGTCTCAACCCCGTAGTGTCATTGTTACTCTGGGGAGTCATATCTACAGGATACTAGAAGTAATTCTGACTATTGTCCCACCTAAACAGTGTTGCAAGGTAGTATCTCATACTACAAAATTAATCTTTTTCACGGTCTATTGAAAGCGTGAACAGAAGAACACCACTCCAGCCTCAGTCCAAGCACCTTCTATCCAACAAAAGCAAGTCAACAAGATTGTAACAAATTGTAAAGATTCCTTCTGCACACAAGCATCTCATGTAGCCAAAATGCTTAAAAAGTTCCAACCCTTGTATCCATAGGGTCATGACAACCTTCAACAAGCTAAGCAATGCAACTTCTCCAACAAGCCAAGAAACTCATCAAGATGTAGATTCATCAAATGATTTTCCCTCTCCGCTGAGCACTCAACACAATTGATACCATTTCTTCCTAAGGAGGGAGGATTCATCTAGGTGGATATCGGTGGCCACCCACATTTTCCAACTGGCTCAAAATAGTTTTTTGGCAATTTTGGTAATTTAACAATTTTTTGCACTTTTTAACTTCTGGGGCCATTTTGAGGGCCTAAATGAAGTTTTTTTGGGATCGATCTTCTCAATGATAGTTGTTGAGGAAAAGATATGAAAAGATCTTACTCAAGAATTTTTCATATTATGCTTGGCTAAATAAAAATAGATGGGAATATCACCCTATCTTTATAGCCAACAAAAATAACATCCTAACTCACAAGTATTAAGTACAAGTGCTTAGGCTAGTATTTTATCAACAAAAAAAACTTGCTGGAAATTTAGTTTTTATGTAATTTTCTGAATATAACAGTTTTTGAAATAAATGTAAAGACATAAGTAAAGATACCAATATGATAATCAAGATAGATGAGACATAAATCAATCCTTTATTTCATTCCAATTCACCAAAGATTTGTTTTCTTTACAAAATCTCATACATAAATCTTAGACCAAAGACAAACTTAGACATCCCCGATGGAACATACAAAAGGACCTCTGACAGAAAACAAAAACTGAACTCTAAAAGCTGGATCATCTTGCCACAGATTTTTGCCCACTCGACTCTGCACAATAGCCTTTGTCAGTCCTGAAAACTAATTCACAAATAAACAAGTCTACACAGACTATCAAAGATATGTCAACACCTCTGAAAAACAAGTGTCTAAATGATGTGATTCAACCCTTAATATTGTTCTCTACAATAAAAAATTGCTATCATAAAAGAGAATTAGGCTTGTGATGAATAGATGAATGAATGAAAACTGAACTATCTCAACATAAACTCAAAGAACAAACCTTAGTATGCTTCTTCTTTTGTCCCCCTCTGTTCCTCCCTTTCCTCTTTCATTTTAGAAAATTAGAATTGGTTGAAGTAGTTGAACCAAATCATTAGTTAATTTAATTAAAAGACTCAACTAAATTTTAGTTAGGGGGAAGAGTAATAATCATAATAAGGGTTATAATTAAATAATAACTAGTAGATGGGACCCCTTGTGACTCCCATTTGTTCTTAACAATCATAACATACTAGTCAATTAAGAAAAAAGACACCTCCTTGTGACTCCCATCATCATATTAACATTTGACAATTTATCTTTTGCAATTATTTCCAAAATATATTACCAACATATCCAAAAAGCATGCCATACGAAAATATGAAGTCAGTTGTCATCAACAATAATAAACAAAACTTAAAGTCCATATTTCCCAGTTTGTGAGGCAATCTTTCCCTTACTGATGCTATCATCTTTTAGTCCTTCTGAACTTGCCTTAGGCTGCGTGGAATCTTCAAGCCTCATCTTTCTTATCATTTGAGGGAAATCGTCCTTCCAATGCAAATGGGAGGACATGGATTTACCTAAATTATCTGAAGATGCAGAAGGGGTAGTAGCGTCCTTGTCTTTGACAGAGGCGTAGTAGGCCTCAATTTTTAGCCTTTTATTTTAATAGCTCATCCCTGTATACGTGATTGATTAGCAAATAATATTTTAAATAACCACACATGATAACTCTTTTAAAAATATGAAATAGATTTTGGCTCAACCATATATCAGACCCATGCAATCCAATCCATACAAATTGTTTAACCGTTTTTCAATGAGAAGGGGATGAACAAAGGGTTCTGGGATATGCGAGGGGTTTGTATTGAGAAAAACATGATAATATTGGGGAGAAAATAACACAGTTACTGCTCAAAGACAACAAATAATCAACTGTAATGAAAACCAAGAAACATCACTATAATTCAACCACGACACCGCTACTTCTAACTGCTTCAACACAAAAAAATTCTTGACTATAATCAATTTTAGAAAAAGGAGTGAAAAATGAATGTGGGAAGGCGAGGGGGTTGTAATTTGCAGAAAGCGAAATATTGGTAGGGAAAAAGAGTGATTATTGTTTATAAAATTAATCAAGTGATCCATAAACCATTCTATAAAAGGAACCACCTCAACCAAATGACCACCATGATCCAAAACAATTACTGAGTAAAGTTCAAACAATTATTTGCATCAACTTACTCATTGTAATCAAATATTTAACACAGTGCCATCAAACAAGGTAGTCTATATTCCAACATGATATGTAGGGAAGGTTTGTTACTCTTATTTATCCAATTTACATCGTATAACAAATTTTCAAATCTGTAACTAGTAACCATTTCCACTCTTCTCATCATAAAAAACAACCACTGTCCACACATTTCTTCAATCATCAAAAACCACTCAAAAGTCGCGTTTCAAAATTGCAATGAATTCAGACTGTCATTGCACTTGTGCCTGTCAGTGTTAACATGCATGACATTCTTTAAACATACCTAATGGACATTCAACCCAGTAATTCATATTAAAATTGGAAAAACCCTGATCGTCATTTAAACAGATAGACAACAACCACCATTCCAAAACATGCTATGCACATAATAATTCAATTATGCAAGTGTAATTTTGTCACTGTACAAGATCAATTCAATGTGACTCTAACAAGTTGGGCTGTCCATCATGACGAGGTATCAACAACATCCCTATCTTCATAAAAAAAATAATTGAAAAGAAACAAAGTCATGGTCAAACTCTGTGACTATCTTTGAGTGTGGAACCCAAAACATCCATATTATACACAGTGTACAGGCACCCAAAAACACTACGATGTGACATTTGCATTTTAAATTTCTAAACACATAGTCGCAGTATTAACTTAACCCATCGTGTCAAGATATCGATCTAACACAGTATTGCTTCAAATTGATCAAATTGCAACCAAACATGTTGTGTAAAACTCATGCTTATGCAATCACATAATCGTAATGCATACAATGGATGGATTTTCTACAGTCATCTAGGTTGCAATAACCATTTCTCCCCAAAATAACTCACATTACAATGACATTTTATTCTTTGTGTAGGAACACCACACACACAAATTCATCATGCATGAGCATCATTAAGCAATTGTAACCAATGCCATCCAAATAATCCTTAGTGAAAAAATACTATGATTGTGCATCAACCAATCAACCAATCAACCAAACAACCAATCATGTTGTGGAAACCACACATTAACATGGAGTGAGACTATAACCTTATTAAATAAACAATACCGGGTTATCGAACACAAGGAGAGCGATTATGTATCTGGACTGCCCATTTAACAATGTAGGGTTATTCATTTTAATAACATAGGTAGTGACTATATATAAACCCACATGATCATCCTAAGACCAACTAGGTGAGTATGTACCCAGTTTTGTCGAAAATACACAACCATCCAACAATAACCAAGCGGCAAACCTGACAGGCCACGTCGGTCTTCCCTATCAACCCTCATACCTATGGAGTTAATAGTTTTCCCTGTGATCAACACAGGAAAAGATAGAGCTAACTCACTTCAATGTTGAAAACCTCTGAGATCAACGATGCATACACAGAGAGAACCACGATTTATTCGTGGACATGTAAAAAATCCCGTGAGAGGAGGGTTGGCTCCAATTCGGCTTGGAAATGATACTTAATACACGTAGGGTATAACCCTCGTGGCTCTCAATCAAAAAAACACAACACCATAGTGAAGACAGGGCCGAGAAAGAACAAAATAACCCAATACGTTACCTTTAGTGGTGGAAACAAACCAATGCTCAAGACGTAGTGACACAGAGAGCTTCCAACCTTTAAAACCCCATAAAAGCCAAAGACTGGACATAGCAATACGAATGCGTGAGGACAGCCGGTGACCCTAGACCAAACAAAAAACCTCCAACTAAACCAACAAAGGTAATAGAGAGCCCTTATGGCTGCTAACCCCCAGGATGACCAATAACACTATGAATTCAAGATTATTGCAGAAAGAACCATCGATGCTTCATTTCAAAATCACAATTTTACATAGCTGCAATACTTAAGGAAAGCACAAACCAATACACCCAAGCCAATATTCATTTCATAACTAGAGCATACTCATGAATGGAAAAAAAATTACATACCTGTAATCGAACACCTTAAAACGCGAGTTGGCCGAGCAGTTCCTCTCTACTAAGAAATAAGGTGGCGGCCAATAGAAGGAGTAAAGGTGATGTAGGAGGTGTTTTTACCACTGTATGAGGGTGAAAAGTGTTAAGTATGAGGGGTTTTTACCACTGTATTCATAATCATTCGACCAGAATCTGCTCTCGACTTTAAGGAGAAAAACGTTTAGACTTTCTCTTAAAATCTAAATGGATGAATAAATGGCAAGAAGAAGCAGGAGATAACCAATTATTTACAAGACAACAGTGGAAAGATATAACAATTTCAAGGATCCTTCATAGGAGACATCATAACAATTGTGTAAGCTTGATTGTTATTGACTAACAATGCTTCGCAGGAGTGTCACTGTGGCAGAATTGATCCAACATCTTATTTTGACCAAATTAACTAAAAGATGATAAGGAAAAAAATCATAACAAAAGTAATAATGCAGAAATTAAAACAACAGCAATAAAAGACAAAAAATGAATAAGATAGCAAGAACAAATTTTAACTCAGAAAGCTGAAGTCAAACAGAAAAAGAAGCACAAAAAAAGAAGAGTTAGGCTACTAGTATACAAAAAATCCAGATAGCATTAGAAATCTTCACGTTGGTCCCTCGCAATATTTCAAGCGAGGGTTGTTAACGTTGTAGGAAAACAATTGCTTCTGTAAATCCTTTAAAATGTAAGAGTTAGTGTCTAAGAAAAAAGTAATTTGGAAAGGACCCAACACTTGGAATTATGTTGTAATTATCACTCCCTTGACGCACATAATTAAATCATCAAGATAGAGATGAAGACTGACCAATTCATCGAGAGTCATGTGCATAGGTCTTTTAAAAGTAGTACCTATATCAATTAAGCTAGAAATCTGACATTGGTAAGACATGGTACCCCAATAAGTGATAAGAGTGGTTTTGTGTGCAACTTCCCCTTTTACCTTGATTTTCTTGCAACCAGACAAACTATCGAGTAAGGGCCCTAACTGTGAATCTACAAACTGTTGCAGAACCATTTCCATAATGAGAGGAGGAAAAGGATTTCTCATAATAGCTTGCCTGAAAGTTCAAAAATTAATGCAATTTCTAATATGATCAGTGGTCTTCGAAACAGGGACCCAGTTGGGAACCCATTCAAGATGGACTGAAAAAATAATCCCAGCCCTTAAGAAATTCTCCAACTCCCTCTAAAAATCTGATTTAAGTTCAGAGTTAACAAGTCTTTGTTTTTTCCTAGCTGGTTTCAGGCCTTCCTTGATGGGATTAGCATTCTGTAAAAGACCAGGATCAAAACCACGAAGATCCTTATAATGCCAAACTGAAACCTTTCTAAATCCACCAAGTAGCTTGGAAAACTTTATTTTTTCATTATCAGAACATTGGGTATCTATGTTATTGTTCTTTGGAGATTTGGATGCCCCAATGTTTGAGGAGATGGTTTTACCCACTTTTATTCGTAACTCCTCTTTTTTTTTCTTTTTCTTTATTGCCTACAACACTCAATGAAAATGAACCGTCAAGAGGAGTCAATCTCTTGGGAATCTTATTGTTTTCTATGGAAATAATTTCCTCGGGCTTAAGACGTTCATCTTGAATGAAATCACAAATACTATCATTGTTAGGGAGGGCTTGCCAAGTTTCTACATTTTCAAGGATATATGGACAACATAGAGATTGAAAAGAACAATCAGGCATCTGAGGCAAAAGTTGTTTCTTAGGAGAAGCTACAAATATGTCTAACCGACTAGCCATTGAATTCAACTCCCTCTTAACTTGAGTGATGTTGAAGGATAAAAGGTTTGAGATAAGCGCCCAAACAGTTTGGGAGTATCGTTCCATCATATTGTTGCTAGGAGGGCACATTTTTCATATCAAGTTCACAACAAGCTCAGAATCTCTGAAAACTAAAAGGTGACCACAACCAATATTAAGGGCGTTTTAAATGCCTAATAATAAATCTTTGAACTTAGTGACATTGTTTATACAGGCAAACTCTAACCTATAAGACAAATTATGAATTTTTCCTGCAAGGGAAACCCAGATAATGCCATCCCCATTACCTTCATTAGAGCGTGAACCATCAAAGTGCATATGCCACATATCCTCATCTAAATTGATTATTTCCAAAGGAATATTATCCTCTTCATAAAATATGGAATATGCTCCTAGGTCCTCTTCGATATAGGTTACACTAGATTGTGGAACACTCTCTATGTAGGGTGAAATTCTTCCCTCTATAAGGACTATAATATTCTTACCATTATGAGGAATGGATAAATGTGTCTCGTCGAGTGAGAGGTATCCACCTGTTAAGTATTTCTAATCTCTCCCCAAGATAATTGAGTAATTCCTTACAAGTATATCAATCACCTGAATGCTGAGGGTTGTCGTTATCTCAAGATGAGTGCATAAAATTAAGGTTACATCCTTAATCTCGCCTATGGTTGTTTGGTGTAGACTATTATAGGAGAGCATTCTTCTGGTGTTTTCATTTTTACAAGACAAGCCTATATCATCCATAATAATCTTCGACATCACACTTGGGCCCGAACCACCATCAATGAGGAAACAATGGGAAATCTTATCCATGATCTTTGCAGAAATATAAAAAGGGGGATTCTTTACAGGGTATCTCAAGTTATGTACACCTACTTTATTTACATAAGAATCCTCTTCATTTACCTCTTCGAAAATGTTGGCTACAACATAATCTTTTCTTCCATGAATTATTTCATATGCATTTGTTGTTCAGGGACGACAACCATGTCTAGGAGGGTCACATCTACTTTGATGTTGTCCAACTGGTTCAAGATATTGTATTTGGAAGGGGGGAGAGGAGGGGTGATTCCTTGACTCTCGAGAAGCTTAGGAACCTAGACAATTGCAGCGAGCGAGGATGAGCTCAGGGTAGAAGAAGTGTGGGGAGAATCAAATTTTCCCTTGGGAGCATAAGCTTTGTTTCTAGTATTGATGACCATGACATCCTCTGGCTCTGAAAAATCTAGGACAACGATAGTATCTTCTGGCCTTTTACCAAATATCTTATCTCTGACACTCTTCTTTATCTCACATGTGGTTTCCTCATGGTGTTTCTTGTAAAAGTTACACCAACTCCGAGGAAGGATAGCTTTAGGCTGAAAATTGTTCTCATCCAGATTTCTAAAGGGGGGTGCAGAAGAGGATGAAGCTCCAAGGTGAGAGGGGAGACAGTTCCCTTTCGCTTGAATTCTATCATATGATTGTTCATATATTGTACTAGCTGCAAGAGGGCGGACATGTTTGTCTGTTTAACTGATTCTCCCTGGGGAAGACCTATTATTTCAAGCTGTTCTTCATACTCTAAGAAAGTATGCAGAGTGGAACCAATATTATCAATGGCTTTTTCATCAAGCCTATGATGGTAGGGAGAAGGAAATGCATTGTAGTAATGCATGAAAGTGTCTTGGTTTTGAGGGTGGATAAGTTCGGAGATTTGGTTGTATAACTTGGTGAAATGCAAGTTGAAAGACTTTATGGTCTTACCCTCCTTATAGGTGATGTTATTGTATTCCCTTAACTTCTTGGTGAGGATTTTGGATTTCCCATAAGTGGATCAAAACCAATAGATTAAATCCTCCCAAGTAGATAGAATCTTAGGAGGAAGATCAAAGAAATCGGCCACAGCCTTTCCTTCCAAGGAATTGAAGAACAAGCGCATGTAAGTGTCATTGTCATTGGACCCTATGTTATGACAAGCATTAGAAAATTCCACCAGGTGTTTGTTTGTACTGATAGTTTTATTTCCTGAAAACTTAGGTAGGTGCTAGGTTAAGAGGAGAGGAAACATGCCATGGGGTAGTTGTGGAATCTTCTTCGAACTGAAAAAACCCATATTTTTTAATGACTTTGGTGGGATTTGTGGTAGATTGTATAGGGATATGGTGGCTATATAAGCTACCAATCACTGAGGACAATGAAGATGGGGAAGATGGAGCACTTCCAGTGCCACCAAAGCCACCACTAGATTTCATCTTGTGGATGATAGATGAGGGAAAGAAAGACGAGATGTATGAATTAGATAAAGTTCTCCTTAGAGAACTTTGTTGGGCAGATAACACAACGTTTCTTCTTCCTATTTCAACAATAGGATTGATTGCAGGTGACAAGCTGCTTCTTCTTATAGAAGAACTAGAACCTAAGGACATGAAAGAAAGGCCAAAACTTTGAAAAAACAAAAGGGTCATTGTTGATTTCTAGGCTTCCTACGTCTAGCTTCCAATTGTTATTGAGCACTAATATCTCATTCAATTATTTCCCAAGAATGGTTAAGCTCAGCAAGAGTGTTGGTGATGTCTAAGATGGTATTAAATAGATTCAAAGCAATGTTGGTCTGGTCTTGGAGACTGGGCTCAAAATTGGGATGCCTTGCAACAGGAACAATCATTAAGAGTAAAACAATCAAAGAATCAAATTCATAAAAGAAAGATGTATCGATGAACATCAAGTATAAAAATTATCTGGAGAGATATCAAATATATCCCCAGTATGGTCGCCAGATAAATGTTGATGAAAAGATATGAAATGATCTTACTCAAGATTTTTCTTGGCTACATCAAAATAGACGGGAATATCACCCTATGTTTATAGCCAACAAAAATAACATCCTAACTCACAAGTATTAATTACAAGTTCTTAGGCTAGTCTTTTATCAACAAAAAAAACTTGCTGGAAATTTACTTTTTATGTAATTTTATGAATATAACAGTTGTTGAAATAAATGTAAAGATGGAAGTAAATATACCAAGATGATAATCAAGACAAATGAGACATAAAACAATCCTTTATTTCATTCCAATTCACCAAAGAGTTATTTTCTTTACAAAATCGCATACAGAAATCTTGGACCAAATTCAAACTTATACATCCCCGATGGAACATACAAAAGGGCCTCTGACAGAAAACCAAAAATGAACTCAAAAAGTTGGATCATCTTGCCACATATTTCTGCCCACTTGACTCTGCACAATAGCCTTTTTCAGTCATGAAAACTAATTCACAAACAGACAAGTCTACACAGACTATCAAATATAGATCAACACCTCTGAAAAACAAGTGTCTAAATGATGTGATTCAGCCCTGAATATTGTTGTCTACAATAAGACCCTTCTATTGTAAAAGAGAATTAGGCTTGTGATGAATATATGAATGAATGAAAACTAAACTATCTCAACATAAACTGAAAGAGAAAACCTTAGTATGCTTCCACTTCTATCCCCCTCTGTTCCTCCCTTTCATCTTTCCTTTTAACAAATTAGAATTGGTTGAAGTAGTTGAACCAACTCATTAGTTAAGTTAATTAAAAGAATCAACTAACTTCTACTTAGGGGGAAAAGTAATAATCATAATAAGGGTTATAATTAAATAATAACTAGTAGATGGGACCCCTTGTGACTCCCATTTGTTCTTAACAATCATAACATACTAGTCAATTAAGAAAAAACACACCTCCTTGTGACACCCATCATCATATTAACATTTGGAAATTTATCTTTTGCAATCATTTCCAAAATATATTACCAACATATCCAAAAAAGCATGCCATATGAAAATCTGAAGTCAACTGTAATCAACAATAATAAACAAAACTTAAAATCCATATTTCCTGGTTTGTGAGGCAATCTTTCCCTTGTTGATGCTATCATTGTTTAGTAATTTTGAACCTGCCTTAGGCTATGTGGAATATTCAAGCCTCATCTTTCTTATCATATGAGGGCAATCATCCTTCCAATGCAAATGGGAGGACACGGATTTACCATAATTATATGAAGATGCGGAAGGGGTAGTACCGTCCTTCTCTTTGACAGAGGCATAGTAGGCCTCGGTTTTCAGCCTTTTATTTGAATAACTCATCCCTATATGTGTGATTGATTAGAAAATAATATTTTAAATAACCATACATGATAACTCATTTAAAAATATGAAATATATTTTGGCTCAAAAATATATAAGACTCATGCAATCCATTCCATACAAATTGTTTAATCATTTTTCAATGAGCAGGGGTTGAACAAAGGGTTCTAGGATATGAGAGGGGTTTGTGTTGAGCGAAACATGATAAGATTAGGGGGAAAAGAACATGGTTACTGATCAAATACAACAAACAATCAACTGTAATGAAAACCAAGAAACATCACTGTAATTCAACCACGACACCGCTACTTCTAATTGCTTCAACACAAAAAAAATCTTGACTGTAATCAATTTTAGAACAAGGAGTGAAAAATGAATGTGGGAAGGCGAGGGGGTTGTAATTAGTGGAAAGATAAATAATGGTAGGGAAAAAGAGTGACTATTGTTCATAAAATTAATGAATCAATCCATAAACCATTTTGTAAAAGGAACCACCTCAACCAAATGACCAGTGAGACCCAAAACAATTACTAAGTAAAGTTCAAACAATTATGTGCATCAACTTACCCATTGTAATAAAAATTTTAACACGGTGCCATCAAACAACGTAGTCTATGTTCCAAAACGATATGTAGGGAAGGTCCGTTATTCTTATTTATCCAATTAAAATCTTATAACAAATTTTCAAATGTGTAACCAGTAACCATTTCCACTCTACTCATCATCAAAAAAACCACTGCCCACACATTTATTCAATCATCAAAAACCACTCAAAAGTCGTATTTCAAAATTGCAATGAATTCAGACTGTCACTGCACCCATGCCTATCAGTGTTAACATGCATGAAATTCTTTAAACATACCTAATGGACAATCAACCCATTAATTCATATTAAAATTGCAAAAACCCTGATCACCATTTAAACAAACAAACAACAACCACCATTCCAAAACATGTTATGCACAGAATAATTCAATTATGCAAGTGTAATTTTGTCACTGTACAAGATCAATTCAATGTGACTCTAACATGTTGGGCTGTCCCTCATGACGAGGTATCAACAACATGCCTGTCTTCATAAAAAAAATAATCTAAAAGCCACAAAGTCGTGCTTAAACTCTGTGACTATCTCTGAGTGTGGAACCCAAAACATCCATATTATACACAATGGACAGCCACCAAAAAACAACACGATGCGAAATTTCCATTTTAAATTTCTAAATACACAGTCATAGTATTAACTTAACCCATCGTGTCGAGCTATCTGTCTAACATAGTATTGCTTCAAATTGATCAAATCACAACCAAACATGTTGTGTAAAACTCATGCTTATGCAATCACATAATTGTAATGCATACAATGGATTGATTTTCAACAGTCATCCGGGTTGCAATAACCATTTCACCCCAAAAGTAATCACATTACAATGACCATTTATTCTTTCTGTAGGATCACCACACACACAAATGCATCATGCACAAGAATCATTAAGCAATTGTAACCAATGCCATCCAAATAATACTTTAGTGAAAAAATACTATGGCCATGCATCAACCAATCAACCAAACAACCAAACAACCAATCATGTTGTGGAAACCACGCATCAACATGGAGTGAGGATGTGACCTTATTAAATAAACAATATCAGGTTATTAAACACAAGGAGAGCGATTATGTATATGGACTGCCCAATTAACAATGCAGGGTTATTCATTTTAATAACACATGAAGTGACTATATATAAACCAACACGATCATCCTAAGAGCAACCGGGTGAGTCTGTACCCAGTTTTGTCAAAAATACAAAACCATCCAACAATAACCAAGTGGTAAAACTGGCAGGCCACATCGATCTTCTCTATCAACCCTCAAACCTCTGGAGTTAAGGATTTTCCCTGTGATCAACACAGGAAAAGCTAGAGCTAACTCCCTTGAATGGTGAAAACCTCCGAGGCCAACGGTTCATACATAGAGGGAACCACAACTTATTCATGAACAGGTAACAAATCCCACAAGAGGAGGGATAAAATAGAAAGGTGAGGCTCCAATTCGGCTTGGAAATGATACTTAATACATGTAGTGTATAACCCTTGTGGCTCTCAATCAAACAAACACAATGCTGCAATGAAGACGGGGTCGGGAAAGAACAAAATAACCCACTACATTACCTTTAGTGGTGGAAACAAACCAATGCTCAAGACGTAGTGACACATAGAGCTTCCAACCATTAAAACCCCATAAAAGCCAAAGACTAGACATAGCAATACGAATGCGTGAGGAAAACCAGCCACCCCAGACCAAACAAAAAACCTCCAACTACACCAACAAAGGTAATATAGAGCCCTTATGGCTTCTAACCCCTAGGATGACCAATAACACTATGAATTCAAGATTATTGCAGAAAGAACCATCGATGCTTCATTTCAAAATCACAATTTTACACAGTTGCAATACTTAAGGAAAGCACAAACCAATACACCCAAGACAATAATCATTTCATAACTAAAACATACTCATGAATGGCCAAAAAAAGACATACCTATAATCGAACACCTTAAAACGCGAGTTGGATGAGTTGTTCCTCTTTGCTAAGAAATCAAAGTATAACCACAACGACAAGTTTGAACAATAGCTCGAATAGGGTGGCGGCCAACAGAAGGAGTAAAGGTGACGTGCAGTAAATGCACGTAGCCTCCACTCACAATTCATTAACTCATCAGTACATGCCAACAAAAATTTCACTAACAACATTAAATTAAACCCTGCATTGGAATTTGCATCTGTTACTTGTCAAATGCACCATCCACATCATATCTCCCATTTCCAACTTGACCATATTACATATCAACCATATAATCCAATAACCATGGATCGAATCATCCAAATAGCATGATCCACATCAACTTATGCCATAACATAATCACCATTGCATATCAACTGTATAAATCAAGAACAAAATCTCATAGCTATTAACCTAGTAGCTAGGATAACAAGAATCCATAAAAAAAATCGATGCACATAGTATAGTATATAACATAGTTGAAATTCTTCCCTTTGCATTTGTTGCATTTCTTTTCATTTATTTCCAATTTCTTGTATGTGTTGTTGTTTTTTCCAACTTCCTTTTATGTATTATTACTAACATGTCTGTTGTGCAGGTGTCCCAAGAACAAATAGCAATGGTACAAATGAATAACATAGGTCGTACTAACATAAGAACCAATACTTCATAAGTCCAATCCATAGCTAATAAAAACAGGATCTCATCAACCATGTAAGCAGTGTCGAACATGAGCACAAAAATCAAATAAGGACCAGACCTAATCTCCAATCTACAAGGGGATCCCACCTACTAGTATTATTTAGCTTTTATAATAATAGGCTTTAGAAACACTTTGTGGGAAAAAAGTTGTTGACGATTTCGATCATCAACAATAGCCAAAGAATTTGATTGAGCCCCAAAAACGAATCTCCTTGACGATACCTTTCCATCAATCTATTGTGCGCTCCAAACAAAGATGGTATGCCAACGTTATGACCCTATGAAGTTGATACACCAAACTACCCAAAATGGGGTCCACAAAACTGTTGGATCTTCATCTTCTGGGGTTAGGGTTTTGGATTTTATTTATGATAAAAATACCTTTGGAGCCTCATTGTAAAATCATCTTCTTGTGAATACAAGTAGCGGACACATCTCTTGTCAAAGATAAGTTGCCACCATTCTAGTGAGTCTTTCGCTCTGTATTTTTATAGTCTTTGTAAATTTTCATTGATTGATAGAAAATTGTGTATTAATTTATCTCTGTGTTTATGGTTGCATCTCTTATACATTTCTGTCATATTATTGGATATCTAATATATCTCTATGCATTTCTTTATTATATCTCCGCTCTCATTTTGTGCCGAAAATAATCCGAATCAGTGGTATCAGAGCAGGTTTCTCTTGATCATTTTTCAGTGGATGTCCCCGACGAGGTCCAAGTATAGCATGTTGGGTCTCAAGATTTTCTCTCTTGAAGACAACATATTTCACACATCGGAGAAACCCTCCATGGTGGAAGAAAAGAAAAATGACAAAGAAAACGATTCTATTAATTTGTTGCTTGAGCAAGCTCTCACGCGATAGAGGGACGAAATGATGAAAAATTGTTCCCACATTCTTCAATTCCTGTTGATAACAATAGATGCATATTCATCAAGTGGACACTTCAAAAGTACCTCTCCTTTCAAGGTACAAGTTAATTTTGATATTCCCATATTTGAAGGACAGATAGATGTGGATGCCTTAGAAAAATGGTTAAATCTGCTAGAACGTTATTTCTCTATTCATAATTTCTCTGACAGGGAAAATATCACCTTCCCACTCCTTAAGGCTCTCCCCCATGTCAAACATTGGTGGGAAAATTACTGGGATAAAATTTCCACAGAGGAGTATGGAATATATGGGGCGGATCCCACTTGGGATTTTTTTGTGGATGCAGTAAAGGAACAGTATTACCCTATTGGCAACTATGAGGACCAATACATGAGATGGACCACACTGCAGAAATAAAGGGGCCAAGAAGTTATGGAGTTCACAAATACCTTCCATACCTTGCGCACCAAGCTGGGTATCAAAGACTTCGAACAACAGTTGGTTCTTAAATACTGTGTGGCTCTACATAGATACATCCAAACTGAAATGGATTTTCTGGACATATCATCACTCAGTTATGTTTATCAATATGTTGTTAAAATCGAGCAGAAGTTTAAGCACTGGAACAAAAGTGAGTTCGGGTTTTCAAATCCGCAACAACCAAAGTATGATAAAGATGACCCTAACAAACAACATCCCTAAAACCATTCCAAGCCACAAGAAAAGAAGGACGAAAAAGGACACTGGAAAATGGTGTGATTTCCACAAAAGCCCCTGACACAACACCAATGAATGTCACTCAAAAATTCATTGGTGGCCGAGATAAAATATAAGGATCCGAACCTTGACTCATAATTCGATTATGAAAATACCGATAGAAGACAGATCATCGACGCAAACCCCACTGTTATTGTCGCGACCACAACAATTCAACCAGAAGAGCCAACAGATTTTGAAGAGGGAGAATGCCTTTTTCATTCACAGATGTGGGTGAAGGGGACCTCGCTACATTTTATTGTTGATAATGGAATCCATAAGAAATTCATCTCCATAGAGGTCATCAAAAAGTTGGGATTGTCGACAACACCACACCCTCATCCATACAACATTGGGTGGCTTCACCAGGGACAAGATCTTCATGTCAGCCAACAGTGTCGATTGTCATACAACATGCATCCCTTCAAGGAAGAGGTATTATGTGATGTCTCCCCCGTGGATGTCTGTGATGTTCTTTTGGGCCAACCATATATGTGGAAGCACCATGCTATTTATGAGTCTCGACCACATAGTGTCATTGTTACTCTGGGGGGTCATCTCTACAAGATACCATAGGTAATTCCGACTAGTGTCCCACCTGAAGAGTGTCGCAAGTTAGTATCTCATACTAAAAAGTTTGTCTTGTTTACAGTATGCTCAAAGCGTTAACAAAAGAACACCACTGCAGCCTCAATGCAAGCACCTTCTATCCAACATAACCAAGTTGAAAAGATTGCAGAAAATTGTAAAGATTCATTTTTCACACATGTATCTCATGTATCCATACTGGTTAAGAAGGTATAACCCTTCCAATCACAGGTTTGTGACAATCTTCAACAAGCTAAGCAACACAACTTCTCCAACAAGGCAAGCAACTCATCAAGATGCAGATTCAACAAACGTTTTTCCCTCTCCCCTGGGAACTCAACGCAATGGAGACCATTGATTCCTAAGGAGGGAGGATTGACCCATGTGGATATCAATAGCCACCTTCCTTTTCCAACTGGCTCAAAACAATTTTCTGTCAATTTTGGAAATTTACTATTTTAGCAATTTTTAACTGGCTAGGCCATTTTGAGGGCCTAAATGAACATTTTTTGGGATCGATCTTCTCAATGATATTCAAAGGCTTTGATTGAGCACCGAAAATTAATCTTATCGAAGATACCTTTCCAACGAGTTGTCGTGCGCCCCAAACAGATATCGTATGCAAGGATGATTTTAGGGGCGAAATTTCGCTCATGGGCGAAATTAAGGGGCCTCCAAATTTTTATTGGCCGAATTGTTTGTATTAGAGTGATTTTTTAAAACTTATATCAATATCCCCTAATTTATTTTAAAATAAAATTTGTAATGAGGGTTAGCCCACGTTTCTATTTTCCAGAGAGAAAAAAAATTATATTTCGCTCCTGAAATTTGGAGCTGCAAGCTTCCAATCGCCCCATTTCGAGAAATATGGGAATTTCTATTACATGTTCGCCCTCCATTTCTATAAATATGAGAATTTAT
>ML782513.1:157765-177927 GCA_009831015.1 Picea engelmannii
AGAATTTCAATAAAAGCCCCATGCAATAATAGTAACTTGGTCCATACCTTTCAAGCATGGCCAAGTTCTTTTTAAATTGATGTTGATAGGATTAGTGAATAAGCTTGGCTAAACTGTTCAATCTTAGCCAAGCGATCTAGGGTAGATTAGTGAATAAATATGGCCAGACTGTCTAATCTTGGTCAGATAGCCCCAGGGTAGAGTAAATTCTTAACCCAATAGTCTAATCTGGGTTAATTGTCATAGGAAACTAGGTTAGAATATAGGCTAGTGTCTTTACTTCAATAAAACCAGCTTGATGATCAATGTTACACCATGATTTGGATACCTAAAAGGTTGTTTGGCTAACCCCTTGGTGGTGTAGACATGAGAAGCCTTGGGAAAAAACTCGTGAAATGCACTTATCCTAAGTTTCTTGGTGCATGTATTTTCCGCGCCCTCACTTATGATCCATTCATATATCAATGGTCTGGATGATTGCACCCAGATCTACAGTGAACAGATCTTTCCGGACCCCCCCCGACCGTTCTATCTTTAATGGAGGGGGGCGGGGGGGTGGCCGTCCGGAATTGCTGATAAGACCCACACACATCTGGATGGCTCAGGTTTAAGCGCGTAGATCTATGATCAATATTGGATTCCGGACCCCCTCGTCCATTGTGCCTTTAATGGAGGGGGGTGGTCCGAAATGTGTGATAAAGAACGCGCGCAGATCTGCGGCCAAGAAACAAGTGCACAGATCAACGGCTCAAGGTGTTTTTCGGACCCCCCGGACTGATCTTCTTTTAACTGAGGGGGAGGGGGGTCTGGAATAAAATCTTTCCTCTGGCAGGCCCCTATCTATACGTGGCATTAATCTACCGGTCTCAAATTCCACCACCTCCTACCATCTGACATACCTTCATCACCTCCTGATGTCATCAACCACCTTTTCCGAAAGAGTCACATCCCATAATTTATGTCAGTCCTTCCCCCTCATTCGCTGGTGGCAAGCCCCCCTCACCATGATTTTTACCCCAATCGGTAACCGCCACTTCACCTGTCTGTATTCCCTCAGTTGTTGTCACCTGCCATCTCACATTCTAAATGATCCGTTGGCCATTTATTACTGGATAACCTATCCGTTAACCAGCTGACCTGTCTCCCGCACCCAACGGACACCCGTTTACTCAAAACTACCCTCACTCTTCCTATTTTCACCATTTACCCACTCATCGCACCAGAGAAATTTACACTGTTTCTCCTCCATTACAGTCAGTTGCCCCCATCTACAGTCGTCCCCGCTAACTTTGTTTTCTTGCAGGTACTGTTGCAATAATGGCGCCAAAGTCAAAACAAGAAGAATGAGAGGAGAATCTATTTCTCCCGCCTCCTATCGACCTTGACAGGATCCCACTGGCCGACAAAGATCGCTTAATCACAGATACTAAGTGTGATTTCGATTTCACAGACCTCCAGTCATGGCTCAAAGAAGTTTTCCTGGACCAGAGTGACGAAATTGGACTCTGGGAGTCCAATCTACCCCTGTATCTCTTTCCTTAGATTCACTCTTTTCCAGAGTTTGCCCTCAAATTCCAAGCCCACTACATTCCCGAGCAAAGAGTCGTCGTTTCCTCGTCTTGAGAAATTATGTTCCTCATCACGCCAGAAACCATTGACCAAATGATGCAAATACCCCGAGCTGACTCCGCATCATCTTTTAACCTGGAAATTCTCACAGAATTATACCAGAAAATGACCTTCCCCCAAAGAGCTCAAATATTTGAGCTTTTCCTCCCACCATCTACTCAATTTCCCTCTACAAACCCCCCTTATCCTTCTTCCATGTTTTCAACCAAAGGAAACCAGATCATCTCGTCCCTATGCGCCTTGTTAGGATACTATTCAGATCAGTGGGTAGATGAACCCATTCTGGGATTTTTTTCCATCTTCTCTACCGATGAGAAGCCCACTACCCAGTTCGACTTCAGCACGTTCCTGGCGAACAATATTCACAAATAGTTTGTCAATTTCGCCACGGAAGGCATGCTCCGTTATTCTTCCATACTGGCGTACTTGTTCGTTTTCTTCCAAGCAGACAAATTTGCTTTTTCCATGCAGAAGATGGATGGAGATGGTAGACCCTAGGCAGTGACCGCATGGACCTCCTTGCTCAAGAATAACTCCACAGAGTTCAGTTTCAAGCAGTTCATTGAGCAATTCTATCATCCAGTGGTAAGTATGCTTAGCGGCAGGCCCGAGCCTAGTATTAACGATGAAGTTCAGAGGATCCTGCATCTTTCGGAGCACACCAAGACGGGTGATTGGTATTTATACCAAGATCACACTGAGATCAGAGTATATGGGTGCGATTTGGCCCCATACAAGCTTCCTAAATACCTGCCTGTCAGAATTTTTTCTCTGGAGTATATAAGGCAGATGATAAACTCTGATGATATCCATTTTGTGTCTCTAAAGAAAAAACAACAGCTCAGAATCAAAGGGAAGATTGGCTCTTTCATCTGCAACAATCGTGGTGCCGGAGAGGAGGAAGACAAGCTGCTGAAGGAAATGAAGTTCATCACGAGCTTCCCATGGCACTACAATCCGTGTGGGATTATCTCTGAGATGAGGGTGAAAAACAAGAATATCCCATATGTCCATGAATCTAGGCCCGAAGTCGAGAAATTTTCAAACTAGACAGTATGGGAACCAAACACTTTGGTCCAAGTAGAGTAGCAAGATCCCCCGGCCACTATATCGCAAACAACCACACCACAGGTTCCGAAAGAGAAAAGGCCTAGGCAAGATTTATCTCCGCCTGTCACTGAGGTGTCGTCAAAAGAATTCCAATTGCATACCAAGAGGTCTAAAACCATTTCATCTCTTGACCCGACTGGGGAAAAGGAAGTTTCGTCTACTACAGTGACCAAGGTTGATAGGCCACCCCTCAGTGCAAGCCTCCAGCATATCATAACCTCAGCGTTGCCGAAGAAATATACAGATACTCCATCGACCACCCAGCCAAGCAAGGTAGGACCGAAGCTGGGCATCTTTGAAAAATATGATCTGATCAAGAAAAGGAACCAGACCCTGACTAGCAGCACTTGCGCCCAGTTCTGGAAGCAGACGTCGACCGCACAACATAGGCTGCTATCGACATTTTACACTGAGAAGGGCAGAATGCATATGGCATTCCTCCAAGCGCAGGTGCCAAATCCAAAGGTAATCACTTATTGCAAAAGGGCCACCTTTGAATTCCAGACTAAGGATGTGCATCCGGCCGATCAGATGGATTTACACAAGAAAATAGGGGAAATGGTCTTCTATACATTGGCGCATGCTTCCACGACTGCATCCAAATTGCAAGTGTTCCTGAACAACGTCCAAACATAGTTGAAGTTGGAAAAGATATCATCTTTTGCCAAGGACAACAGGATTAAGACTTTGGAGGAACTGGTCCTCAAGATCGGTTACGATCCTTCGAATGTGAAAGAAACTGAGGAGATGATTAAAAATAAAAATGTTGACATAGCCTCCTTAAGGAAACAACTGAAACTGTCGCCAACATAGGATTCACTGGTGAAGGAGATAGCAGAGACAGAAGGAGAAAAAGATGAAATGCTCAAACTACTCATGGAGCAGAATGTACAACTAAAGGAAATGGAAGTTGAGATGGAGAAGCTAGTAAAAGAGAAATAACAAATGAAGCCAATGGAAGTCATTCCATTGAGTGTCATTCCACTGTCGGGAGTGAGCACAACGTCAGTAACATAAGTCCCATATGCGACTCCATTGACATCCTTGGAAAAGACAGCCGAATTGGATAAGTCTATGGAAAAGATGAACCTACAGGAAACATAGATCAACAGGCTCAAAAAGGAGATTGAGAACCTTCAGGAACTCAAATCTTCCTTTCAGATCAGCCTCTCCAAAGAAAAGCAGGTGTCAGACCAACTCAAACAAGAGTTACAACAGCTCCGGAAGCAAACAGTGGCCAGTAAAACTTTGGCTGAGGTTAAAGAAAGTGTCTGGACAAACATCACCAAATCTATGAACGAGATATGGCCCATGATACAGATCATGTTTGAGAAGAATGAATTGGTGCAGAGAAGCAAACAAGCCATTGAGAAGATCAGATCGGAATTGGGAGAGATGCCTACATAGGCTAATGAAATCATCAAGTTCCTAAATTCTAAGACCAGGGAGGAGCTGGAAGAGCTTAAAATTGAGGATAGAACAAAGACCATCCTTGAGGTCAAAAGAGTTTTGACTAAGAGAGGATTAATGCTTCAGCTGTAAGAAAAGGTTCAGGCCATGGACCTAGGGGTACAAAGGTTTTTTAGTAAGACTGAGCCTCTACATGAGAAAGGTCTTCCTGATCTGAAGGTAATCAATGACAAATTGATGACACTCCCAGACTACAAAAAGAGACTGGCCGATGTGGCTAAGGACAGTTCAAAGTTTTCAGGAATTCAAGGTAGCATCACTAGCAAGGCGTTTCTAGATGTGCTTTAGTGGGACATCAGTATTCAGCATGAAATTCGATACATCTTCGTCACCAAACCTACCTTCGCCAAGTACACAGAAATGGATGAAGTTTATCGAAGGCTACTCAAAGTCAATGTGCCCAGTCATCTTCGGTGGGAAGAACTCTGTGATCTGATCGAGTAGCTGATGAGCTGTCCCAACCCATTCATTTGTCCAGTCAGATGAGGTTGTGTAGAGGCCTCACCAATGGTCCACACAGAAAACAACATGCAGTTGTGACACATCATCAAGCAGTTCCTAGATTTCCGAAATTTGTTAAGTTAGTTAGGCTAAAAATAGATTTAGCACGTCCTGGTCATTGATGACAGGATCATTTGTAATTTTGAGTTATAAATACTTCATCTTTTGAAGTATTGAGGGTTGTTGATTCTCACGCCCTGCAAGCTATTAGACTGTAATATTTTTGAAGAGATCTTCCATTAATACAAAGAGGCACTTTATAGGATTCTTGCATGTATTCACTGGTGACATTTTTCTCTCTAAGTTGAATGTTATTCTCGCTTTGTTATCACATTATTTCTAAATCTAATCTTTGGAAGTAATGAACGTTGCAGGATTTATCTCATATACCCTATTTCTGACTTGAAAGATTTAAGTGTTTTATCTTCTCATTTTGCAATAAAGAAATTCTTAACTGCTTCTTTGTTGTAATTGTCTTTCTCATCTTTTCTGCTATTCCTCATTTATTGCTACTAAAGAATCCAGTGATTAAATTATCTCGCCCTGTGAAAGGTCCCTTTGTTTTTCTGGTTCGGATTTCATCTTTACGACATGGACCCCATAGCCCAATGGATGCATAAACTATCTCAACCAACTCAAAAAACACTACAACAACAAAACCGACTTATTTATTTACCTAGCCTAATATTTAAAAATTTGAAACATATCTAAATCATATAGAGAGATCCCTCTCTGAAGTTGGAAGGGCTAGATCCTAGCTTCAAAAGCGGTTGGATAAAGTTACCTCACTTAGATTTCTTCTTCTGAATAACCTCTAGGAAATTTACAGAGCGCTAACAGAAGTCACATCCCATAGTTATTGGCTGAATTTCAATCAACATTCAACAAAGTGAGTAGTCAACTATCTTGGGAAAATAGAGAAAATTCGAATGGTAGAAATGGGAAGCTTTTCACATTATTTTTTACATGAACAACAAGCATAGAGTAGGGAAGAAGAGAATTGGAGCTAGATCAAGAAGGTTGGGAAAATTATAGAGCATGCTAGAGCATTTTTGGAGTGTTCTGGAACTTAATATTGAAGAGTCAAGTTGTTAGGTATGAAGAGTGAATTCATGTCTGAGTTTCTCTGTAAAAACAAGTGTTTTGTTGTTTTCCTGGTAGTTTTCATCGCAGTGAGTTCCCTTGAGATCCCAACAAATATTTTCCTAGTTACTTGTGCCAGAGAGACAATGATAAACAAATGGGATGCTCTATGGATTGAGAGAAGTGAAGGGGTACATTCCTTGGGTTCAGTGGGTTAGAGGAAGAGAGTTGGAAGAAATTAGGGATAGTTGTATGAGAGTACTAGTGGGTTGTGAGATATTGAGTTGTGAATGTGTTAGCATTGAGAGTCACCCTATGACTGCAAGAGGATAAGACCAGTACCCATAAAGATAAATTAAAGGGATTAAAATGGTTTGAGAAGGTGTATCAGTGATACTGTAGAGAGAGGACAAGATAACATAAGTATCTGCAAATTAGTTCGGGACCATTAGGCTATGGAGTCAAAAGTATCATGGATAAGGAAGGAATTTAAACTGCCTATCAGACAAAAGGATTAATGTGGTGATGAGGAGAAGAAGAAAAAAAATGTCTAGTGAACCATGAAAGATGGAAATGATAGCAATGGATCCTCCATCGCCTCAGGGATCCATAAATCAAAGAGATTACATACAAACAATGAGAAAAACAGAGAAAATATGATGAACCATGAAAGATGGGCATGATAGAAGAAAAAACTTCATCGCCTCAGGAATCCATAAATCAAAGAGATTACATTCAGACAAGAAGGAAAAAAAAGAAAATTTGACAAACCATGAAAGATGGGAATGATAGAAACAAAACCTCCATCGCCTCAGGAATCCATAAATTAGAGAGATTACATTCAGACAAGAAGGAAAATGTTCTGATAAAAGTGATTCAAAGGAATCTTCAATAACATATATTTAAAATCCAAGCCCTTAGGTATACAAACTGAAAAAATTGCAGAGCCCTTCTACTGAAACTCACTCGGCTCTCCAGCCTATGAAGAACACCCTCTTCCTTTACAAAATCTAAATTGATCTATTTATAACCAGAATAGTCCACAATTGCAGGAGTGTGATATGGCTATCTCGTTTGATCCTTTCTTCTGCGCATTCCTATGTCAGGTTGTGTGTGTATCCTTCTATGTCAGATGCAAACTCATATCAACATGGGCCTTTTTTCCCTCTGTGGTACCACATGCCGACAGTCTATTCCTATCGACCATGGCTTCTATGCCTTCAATTTATGGACTAAGCCGAGGTTTCATCTACCAATCCTTTTCCATTAATTGAGTCCTCCTCAGGATTGGGACGAGGCTCAACGCCTAGGGAACCTCCATGCAATGCTCTTGGATTAGACGCTATATAAGCACATAATTGTGGGGTTGTCAAAGGAAATTTGGATTCACACCGCTTTTGAGCCCACAATCCACCACCTTCTTCCACATATATATTTCTCTATACCACGATTTCGATTGAGGGACCGCTCAATAATTTTATCATTCGAGCATGTTGTGTCCCCACAATGGAGCATGGTCATTGATCTAGACGTGATCTGTGATATGGGAAAGCCTAGATTTTGTTTCCACATGCCGCTCTTGGATGGACACTACTTCCTACTGTGAAGATCAACGAATCATAATTACTTCGGGAGTTCGCGCTTCGGGACTTTCCAATGCATAGCTCTTACAATTCTTTGAAGTGTTTAATTCATGAAGTGAGACATCTAGTGACGTGCAGCCTCTTTATTTGGACGACCGAGATTTACTTTGGGAGTTTGGGCTTTGGGCCTTTTTCTCCTGCTTGCTCGCACAATTCTCTGAAGTGTCAAATTCCCAAAGTGAGAGATTTGGTGATGCGTGGCCTCTTGATTTTTACGGCCGAGATATACTTCGGGAGTTCGAGCTTTAGGCCTTTTTCACTTGCTTTCTCACACAATTCTCCAAAGTGTGGAATTCTCGAAGTGTGATATCTGGTGTCCCATTTCCTCAGCTTTCAATGGCTCAGATTTACTTCAGGACTTTGGGACTTTTGTCTACTCACTAATCCTTGCACAATTTTGACATGTTGAATACATGCGAGCCGTTGATCTGAGCTGATCCTGGGATCTCCACCATTGAAAATTGAACCTGTCACTGCTTGTATTTCATCCCAAAATAGACTGCTCTGAATGTTGCGCTTGCACTTATAGTTTCTTCTTGTGCAAGAAAAATATTTGGACAACTTTTTGTGACCCTTGACAACTACGTGTGATAACATTGGTTCCACAGGGGATGGCATGCTCCCTATGAGCTTCCAAGAATGTGCAGTTCCAGTGCCTTAGTTGTTGGGTTGTGGATCCGAGCTAAAATACATTTTGTTGAAGACAACATGATGATATATACACTATTCTACTTACAAAAATAAAAGAAACACATGTTCTCTAGAAGGAGATTATTTATGTACAATCCTAGACTAACTGATTTTTTACAATGTGCCAGGTGAAAGAAAACTTCCACCATAGCCACCTAGATTGTTTGGTAACATAACTCTTCTTATGACTGCAAATGATCAACAAAAGGTAAGGGAAGTATGATAGAATAATGAAAACATGTTTTGGAACACTGGCAATACCCCCAAATGATGATAAGATGAATAATTTTGTAGGTTCCAATGCTTTTGGAAAACTCAACTCCATATATAACCCCACAGGGTCATAAAATTTATAATAAGGTAAGTTAAACTAGTAATACATTATTTATTTCATTGCATCATTGCTTACCTATTGTTTGGTGTTCTCAGAGTGTACAGGGAGATAAAGGATTGATGCAGGTTAGCTAAGCCCAGGTGATATTTGCTCATTTACAAGTGTTGAAGATGAGATGAGTTGCAAATTTAGCTCTTCATTTTCTCCTTCATGGCCCTCCCAAGGATCGAATTCATAATCATCATATACATGAACCATGCTACGAGTTTCCAAAGAATCCATGAAAAAACTCTGCTCTTTGTCATATTCGCTGGGATATTCATCAAAAAATGGTTGTTTTTGGTCAACATTTGAAACAACTTCATCATCATAAGAAGGGATTCCAAAAATATCTGTTTCAAGAACACAAATATCATCTGAATTCTCTCCATAAGGACAACAAAAAACATCTGCCTTCAAATCTAAAAAGCTAGGAAAAACTAGAGAGAAATATCCCCTAGTTCTTTTAACTAGCTTATCATCTATCTCAGCTTCACAGTCAGGAGAAATATATACTACAAAATACACTTGCTCTTCGTCATCAAAATATTCAAAAGAGAGATGTTGATCTTCATGAACCTTTAAAACAAGAGAAACATCTGATATGATGTTAGATTTTTCTATTTTATTTATATCATAGTGAATATCATTCAACACCTCTTGATCTTCATGGAAAATGCTTTCTTCCACAATAAATGATTCATTACAAATCTGTTTTTCATGACTAGCAGAATATTTCTAAAGAAAAGAAAACTCATCACAACCATTTTCATAAATATACTTAGCTGAAAAATAATATTTACAAAATGAATGGAAAGATGTGTGAAAACCTATCAAAGAGCTGATGCTTGAAATGGGAAGAGATAAACACCAATCATGAAGAATCCCCTCTAATGAATACTTGAAAATATTAATCTGAACATCTTCATGCACGATACAAATTCGATGAATAAAATCATGAAAAACGAGCAAATGTTCATCTGGTACCTCCCACTCTTCTCCTCGAAACTTGGGAAGGCTATTTTCCCATTCATCTATACTAGGTATTGGATTAGGGAAACCAAATATATTTGAAAAGTCACAGAAAGCATACCTCTGAGCTAAAATCTTGTCCATTTCAATCCATTGGAGTTGCCAATAGATTTTCGAACAATGGAGTCGCCATGGTGAAAGATAACAATAAAAATACTATGTCTAGCTTCAGTTCACCATCTAAAACTGGATCTATTCATTGTCGTTCTCCTAGGAAAGATATCTTCACTTCCATCCCCGACAAAGGCACCATTAATGTTAGCACTGAGAGTCACCCTCTGACTGCAAGAGGATAATCCTAGTACCCATCAAGATAAAGTAAAAGGATTAAAATGGTTTGAGAAGCTGGATCAGTGAAACTGTAGAGAGAGGAAAAGATAACAGAAGTAACTACAAATCAATTCAAGACCATTGGGCTATGAAGTCATAAGTATCGTGGATAAGGAAGGAATTTAAACCACCTATCAGATAAAAGGATTAATGTGGTGATGAGGAGAAGAAGACAAAAAATATCTGGTGAACCATGAAACATGGGCATGATAGCAACAATTCCTCCATCGCCTCAAGGATCCATAAATCAAAGAGATTACATCCAGACAATGAGAAAAATAAATAAAAAAATATAATGAACCATGAAAGATGGGCATGATAGCAACAAAAACTCCATCTCGTTAGGAATCCATAAATCAGAGAGATTACATTTAGACAAGAAGGAAACCAAAGAAAATATGACGAACCATGAAATATGGGCATGATAGAAACAGAACCTCCATCACCTCAGGAATCCATAAATCAAAGAGATTACATTCAGACAAGAAGGAAAACAGAAAATAGCGTACAAACTAAGAAGAAGGTCTAATAAAAATGATTCAAAGGAATATTAAATAACATATATTTACAATCCAAACCTCAGGCATACAAACTGAAAAAATTACCAAGCCCTGCTACTGAAACTCACTCGACTCTCTAGCCTATGAAGAACACCCTATTCCTTTAGAAAATCTAAACTGGACTATTTATAATCAGAATAGTCCACAACTGTCAGGAGTGTGACATGGTTATCGCATTTAATTCTTTCATCTGCACATTCCTCTGTCAGGTTGTGCATGTATCCTCATGTGTCAGACACAAACTCAAATCAGCATGGGCCTTTCTGCCCTCTGTGGTACTGGAGGACGAAATTATAGTCCTCTCGGCCATGGCTTCTATGCCTTCAATTTATGGACTAAGTTGAGGTTTCAGCTACCAGTCCTTTTCCATTAACTGAATCCTCCTCGAGATCGGGACGAGGCTCAACGCCTAGGGGACCACCATGCGATGTTTTTGGATTAGACACTATATAAGAACGTGATTTCAGGGCCATGAAAGGCGGCTTGGATTCAAATCTCTTTTGATCCCTCAATCCACCACCTTCTTCCACATATCCCTTTCACTATACCAAAGTTTTGATTGAGGGACCTCTCAAGAATGTTATTGTTTGAGCATGTTGTGTCCCCACAATGGAGTGTGGTCATTGATCTGGCTGCGATCTGTGATCTCGGAAAGCCTTGCTTTTGTTACCATGTGCCGCTCTTGGATGGACCCTGCTTCTTTCTATGAAGATCAATGACTCACAATTACTTCATGAGTTCAGGCCTCAGGCCTTTCCAATGCATAACTCTTACAATTATCCAAAGTGTCGAATTCCCGAAGTGAGAGATCTGGTGACGCGTGGCCTCTTGATTTGGACGACCGAGATTTACTTCGAGAGTTTTGGCTTCGGGCCTTTTTCTCATGCTTGTTCACGCAATTCTCTGAAGTGTTGAATTCTCGAAGTGAGAGATCTGGTGACACGTGGCCTCTTGATTTGGACGGTCGAGATTTACTTTGGGAGTTCGGGATTCAAGCCTTTTTCACCTGCTTTCTCGGGCAATTCTCTGAAGTGTCGAATTCCCAAAGTGTGAGATCTGGTGCCACGTGTCCTCATCCTTCAATGGCTCAAATTTACTTCGGGACTTCTGTTTAATTGCTAATCCTTGCACAATTTTGACATGTCGAATACATGCGAGCCCCTGATCTGAACTGATCCTGGGATCTCTGTCGTTGAAAATTGAACCTATCGCTACTTGTATTTTAGCGCAAAATAGACTGCTATGAATGTTGCGCTTGTTCTTATGGTTGTTTCTTATGCAAGAAAAAGATTTGGATAACTTGTTGTGACCCTTGAAAACTTCATGTGATAACATAATAGACTTTGACAGGCACCCTTCTCTTGTGGATTCCTAGCCCATCTCAGGGGTGACTTACTGTTGAGATTTAGAAAAAAAATTATATGTTTGGATGTGATATGGATTTATGAGCGAAACAAAATGAATAACAAACTAAATATAATAACACAGAGATATGGAGAACAACAATAGATATCCACTGAGAAATAACTTCTATTGAATAAATGAAATAGGCTGAAATTGCAAAACTACAGAACTGAAAACAACTTGCTTGAATGGTGGTAGCTATCTCTGAGAAGAAATTTGGCTGCTACGCACATCCTTCTAAGAAGATTGATTACAATGAGGCTCCAAAGGCCTTTTTAACATTACTCATGAATTCCAAAACCCTAGACATCTAAAAACCTAACCCTAGGAAATGAAACGCCAAAAGTTATGTGGTCCTCGATGGGTAAGTTGGTACCTCAACTTCCTAGGGTCGTAAATTTTTCATACGAACTTCGTTTAGGCATGTGATAGCCTGTTGGAAAGGTATTCTCGAGAACAACACATTATTTTGTCAAAATTTGACTATATTTATAATTTGACTATGGTAAGACAAAAAATACACTATTTAGGGCCCCAAAATGACCCTAGAAGTACAGAAAGATGTGTTGACATGAAAAATTACAAAATAAGCCAGTTGGATTAGGTGGGTAGCCACCAGTCTGCACCTGGAATATGTGTAGGGCTTCAGACAACCCCAGAAGTGTAGAACCCACAACTACAAAGAAGTACAGAAGAACGTGTTGAACTAAAAACTGTCAAGAGGAGCGAGTTGGAATAGGTGGGTGGCCACCAATATCCACTTGGATCAGGGTGGAACATCCGTCCCAAGAACATTGTTACATAAACATTTTAAAAAGATAAGTGTTTAACTATTTTATGAGTTTTATGGTTGTGTTTTTACCCTATGCACGAGAATGGTTTTTATGTGATGATGTAGATGATTATTTGGTCGCATTATGTTCATTTAGAATATTTTATATGCATTTAATTATGGGTATCAAAATCTAGTTAAATATGTGTTTAATTCATAGTTGGTAATATAGAGGAATTAATTAACATAAAAAAAAAAAAATCGAATTTATGTGTATTTTTCGCAAGTAATGTTCCTTGGTTAAGATGTGGGATGTTACATTGAAATATTTTCTCTTAAGTGGTCGTACATTTTTTATTATTTTGTATGAACATAAATATGAATAGTGCACACCTATTCTCAATGTTATCTTTATAGATTCCTTTAAATATTATGTCAAGTGATGACTCGTTAAAAATACATGTTATTTCTTGTGTCTTGTATTGATTTTTTTTTAAGATTTAAATTTGGGTGTTCGTCTTTAAATACTTTTCAATGGGTACATTATTTATTACTTCATGTTAGTATTAAAGAGACCCTAGTTAAAGATCAAGGTTATTCAATATTTATAACTATTGTTGGACTACGGGGTTCATCTAAAGATTGTCAATATGCCTTCTTGCATACTATTGTTTCATCTGAATATTTCCACACATTTTATTTCTAATTATAAATTCTAATGACTTCCACCCTCATTATCATTTCTGATATTCTATTATTCCTCAATGCCAAGGATTTTTGTGCCATTCCCACTGGCTTTTGTGACATTTTTTTTAAATCTTCCATCAAATATTTTAATATATATGCAATTTTGGATAAAGGTTCCCAATGGAAAATCCCTATTTCAAAGATTTAGAATTGGGTTGTTATCTATAGTTTTCACATTTTCTCCAACATCATTTATTAAACCCCACAATCACTATAATTTGGAATTCAAGTTTTCATGAGAGTTATGTGGTTGAAGTGTCATTGAAATAGTCAACAATTGAATATATAATAGGGTTACCCCCTTTGGCCCAAGATGCATCTTGAGGCCTAAAGAGGGGAGGTTATTTTCCTCCATAGGATGCGTTGGCCATGTTCCTTATCTAGGAAAAACCTGAATAACAACATCCAAATATAGGCACCATTACCAAGGATGGAGTTAAAAGAAATATTTCCTTGTGATACTACAACGACAAGTTATGACTCTTGAAGGTGAACAACGATAGACAATAATAGGTTGTTTTATTTTCAAAGAACACTTTTAGTTTAGAAGTTTCACTTGGCAACTCCAATCAAAATTTCAAGACTCCACTCAGAAATGAACCTTGTTGGAAAAGAAATAAAATACTATAATGACTTTCATTGATTAATTTTTGGTTCTACTAATTATTCCCTTGCTATTTTTTCCTCTATAGTTCAAAAATATTTTTCTCTATTTTGCATATTGGGAAAACTATAAATCCAAAACTATACCTTCCTCAGAAAGAAATATTTCCCTTTTCTTGTATTATTTCCTTTTTAGAATCATGATAAGACTCTCATATCTTTAACCTCTATTGAAAGTGAATCCCATATACATGTTCCTCCCACAGGAAATCAACTTTGTAAACCTTTTTAGAATCATGATAAGAATCTCATATCTTTAACCTCTATTGAAAGTGAATCCCATATACATGTTCCTCTAACAAGAAATCAACTTTGTAAATCATTTGTGAAAGAAATATTAATATCATCTTCTCTAGTCACTGGTATACCTTATCATCATCCTACAAAAATTCATCCTTGAGTTTTAAACAGTTATAAACCCCTTAATATGCCATATACCCTTCATTATTTACCTTGTAAATATCTTAAGACACTTCCTAAGTTTAATAGAGAGAATGATTTTCAATAGATAAACATATGGCACCCTTCCAAGACTTCACGAATTACTTTGAAATTCAACATGATGATGTCTTCATGAGGATGTTCATAAAATGGTTTAGATACTTGGCAATTGATTTCATATGTTCTTGGATTGATTTTAAAGATATTTTTTTGTTATATGGACCAAAAGGAAAGACTTGTGGAAAGTTGATAAATCATATAATTTATGTGGATTGAAATATAAACAACCAAAAAAGAGAAAGAAGAACAAGAAAATGCATATGTCTATATTTTTAGAGTTCGAAATATTAAATGTCAACCAGAATATTTCATCTTGAAAGGAATGCAGATGGCATATATTGGAACTTCAAATCATCAAAATGTTATTCCTTTTACAATAGATGATTATTTAATAAATTATTGGAAAGATGATTTAGTCATAAATTCCTTTAGTGATTTTCAAGGAGTTGTTATGTAGCTTCCTTTAATCAACAAGTTAAGCAAGATGAAGTTGATCTTGACTCCCAAAATATTCAAATATCTCATGAATCTTCATTAATGGTATGTGTTCATGAACATTTTAATGGGATTGTTCCTTTTTCTTATATCTTCAATTTTGATGAAGAGATATTTGAAAAATGGGAAGAGGGAATGCATGTAAACAAGATTTTTTTCATAAATAAAAGAAAGATATATTTGAGAGCATCATTTTTAGGACATGTTTAAAGTATTATAATAAAGGATAATTTATTTTCATGTTTCAAAAAGGTATCTTTTAATATTTTTCCATATTTCATATATGGTAAACTGGGTAAACCACGAGCGGTTGTTACTAAGCTTTGTTCTGAAGGAATCAAGAGAATCAAACCAAATGACCAAAAACAAACATGATAAAATCACATCTGAATCTAGATCTATTGAGCCAACCCTCTATTAAGCCAACCCTCAAGTTGTAGAATTCAATCAACATAATGACTTGAATTTTCAAGAAGAGATGAATTATGGATTTGGTAAATAAATTGTTGTCCAAAATATTTGTGAAGATAAGATTCTCCATGGAGAATATGAACATATTTTAAAGTCCAAAACATCATGAAAAATGAATTGAAGGGTCACAATGAGAAAGAAAATCCACACTTATCTCTATTTTGTGTGTCCATCAGTGGTATCAGAGCCACTCAGTCCTTAGGGCCTGAAGGACTGATTCGCTATCATAGTTGTCCATAGCATCATTCCTTGGGAGGTTTTTCTTCTCGTGCAAAAAACACCTCTGTCTATTAACTGCCATCCCTGCAATTCTACCATCATTTGTGCCTCCCTTCCCTCTTACGCATCCTTTCAGTGTTATTCCTTCTTCCCGAAGAAGACAGGATGCCTCTTTATTCACGTTCAAGTTGCCAGAAAATTTGAAACCATCTCCATCGGGGTTTCAACGGAAGAGTTTTTTCCATGGATTTTCACGGGTTTAGTAACAATAACCCAGATTGATTAGACCCAGCCTCTCTTCTCATACCCTAGTCTATGTTTCCCTTCTTCATGAAACCCTAGCATATGATTCCCTTCTGTGCAAAACCCTAGCCTGTCGTTCCCTTCTTCATGAAGCTTAAATTACTTGCTACTATGCTCAGAAATTAAATAAAAAAATATTTATGAAAATGCCTCTCCACTCCTACGTGAATCTCTTCGACGGGCAGACCAAATCACGCGCCTCTATTCCATCAGCGATTGACAGTCCGCTCTGCAATTGCAAGGCTTTATGACCTCAAGATCAAACACAAAGAGGAGTAAGGGCATTGTGTAGTGCCCCTCCAGATTATTTCAAACGGACAAACCAATAGTTGTTTGAACAATGCGAAATGGACAGATATGGTCCAACACTCACTTGTCAATAGCGAAGACCATGACCCCGTTCTTTGGTATCATGCTCGTCGACCATTCGACTATGGTGCATTTCAGTTGTCCACTTTCATTGCATACTCTCTGGTATCAAATTTAAATGCCCATCTACCAGCACAGATTCTACAAGAAAATAATTTCAATAAAAATAAGAAGGTGACGACGTTCAAATCGTGGTTCTAAGGCCACATTGTTTCATATGCAAGCCATGGCCAGAGATTCCTCACCAACTCAACCATCTCATAGGTAGAATATAGATCTTCGTCTCCCCCACTAGCAAGACCATCACTCTCGAAGTTGAGAGCTATTCACAATGTTAACATGAAGAGATGTTTCATATTTAGGACGCAACCGATTATCTGATTTTTTAATGATGCTTCCTCACTCATTGTCACATCTAGAAGAGATTTGTGAGTTCCCTCATTACATAATCTTTTAGAATCTATACCTAGACTAACAATAGCTCCTCTCACTGGTTCTTACCGGAGGCGAGTTGGTTGTCAAGGAGGATTTCTCACTGGTTCTTACCGGAGGCGAGTTGGTTGTCAAGGAGGATTTCAAGACCATTCCGTGACAGACACAAACATTGATGGCATATTCAACAGAATCAATCTATGCTTGCAATAAGCCTCTTTGTAAGTTTACTTTTACATTTTTAAAATTGACATTGAATTAATTGTAAACGGGTGCATTTCGACACCCCTCATTTGTTGAGTTTGCATTGTAAAGTCTATGTGGAGTTGCAAGAAACCTCTGACGTCTAATTTTATCTTTAAAATGACTTGAGTTGCTTGTCCTCTCTTATGTGGACAATACAACCACCATTGACAAAACAAATCTACAATCTATTGTAAGATGCTTTCAAGTTATGCAAAACAAAGTAGCACTACTACAAACTCAGACTCTACTTCTTCACGATGCACTTGAGTGAAAGAATCTTCAACATCATTCTGAACTAGTCCTTATTCATAACCCTCTTTTAAAAAATGATGAATATTATGATTACTATTTAGACCAATAGCCAATGCAAGAGCAACTCAGGAACAAAAGAAGTTCAACTTCCTCTTTCCAAAAGAAGTTCAACTTCCTCTTTCCAAGACAATCATCAAAACTTGGAAAGAAATCAGGAACAACAAGCACAGAACCAATATCGGATATGAAAATAAATTCACCTTTCATATTCCAGATTATACCAAACCGATCGAGTTCCAGAGTGTTGGACTGCTCCAATAAGGTTCATATTCACCTACTCCAATTTAAGAGTAGATTATAAAATGCCAACATTGTCAATGAGTTGGTCACATGGAAGATCAGTTCTTTGATCTTCATCCTTGTGACCATTATGGAAAGTACAATCATCCTTACAAGAGATGTTCTAACAACAAGAAACTTGCAAGAGTAAAGAACCACTTTGAGTGGATGACTTATTGGCGATAGTCATCAATATCCAAGAATATATCTCAATCATACCATATAATTCATTCTTGGGTATTGACACATCTTGTAGTGAAAGGATTTGCAACTTATCACCTTGTACTTGACAGGGGAACAACATTAGCGATTGATATGTAGGCTTCAAGTTTCTAAGTACCACCAATCAGGCAATAACAAAAGAGTGTGGATAACAAAAGAGTGTGGAAAGCAAGCATTATTGGTTTGTGTTTTTTCTTAAACCACCACTTAGTAGAAGAATTACAACTTCTACTAGACAATAGTTTTTTGTTTTCCTTAAACCTCCACTTAGTAGAAGACTTTCATTTTCTCATAAAGAATATTTTATGGTAATCTTTAAATCAATATTCAATATCACTTCCAATTAGTAGAGGACATCAGCTTCCAACTTCTAGATAACTTAGGAAATTTTTCGGGAACAATTGACCCTAGAGCCAAGTTCCAAAGTTTGTGATCATCCTTAAACCACCATTACCATTTAGTAGAAGACACGAGCTTTTGGTATCCATTTGGTTTGTGGTCATCCCAAAACCACCAGATTCAAAGAGCACATTCAACCATCAACAGTTGCACACTTCCAAATTTCAGCTGCCCAATTTAAGATATCATCTCTCACCTTGAACTCACATACACCCCTTCGAACTAAGGGAGGGAATGTTGGAAACGTAATCCGTTAGGGTTACTTTGAGAAAAAATATGAAACGTCACAATATGCAAATGGCCATTAGAAGTCCAAAAGACCTTGGAACATGAATCCAAGGGTCATATCAATGTACTTATACATGTATCATATTGATGAATAATGCACTTCATATTTATCCTATTTCATGCGTCTAACACTATGAAATAGAGTTCGGGGAAGGAATTCAAGAAAATGTTAATAAGAAGGTACTAGCTGAAATTTTCAAAGGCCTTGAAGACATCTTACTATCTTTTTCTTTTTCTTCATTGGAATTACAAGAAGACAACTCTAGCATCATTAAGGCATCAAATAAATCAAAATTTAGCATTATCAGTTCTGAAGGAGAGAGATTTGTTATTGATCAAAAGGTTATGTTTTATACTTCTAAGGATCCACTAGAATCCTTTTTACAAGTTTCAATTGTTTCGAGTTTTACACCTTTCTTTCAGTATGAGTATAGGTTCTGATTTCATGCTTAACCACAACTTTTCACACTAATATTTATTTTGATGAATAAAAGTGTGAAAAAGTTTCAATCATTAAATCAATTATGTTCTTAGTTACATTCGGAATTTCATTTCACCTAATCAAAGAAGATGACCTGATTATATCAGAGAAGATGACCTGATTAGAGTAGGGAATAGGTACATAAATAATATTTCTCTCAGGCACTTTAACGTTCACAATAGTTTTTGGAGTTTTTTTAAGTAATAAATTAGGAAACTATTTCTTTAGTTCAAAGGTTTATAGGACAAAGAATTGGTTACTAAAACAGTGACTCCATGCCAAAATATAGAAGGCACTTGGTCTACAGTTCTTGGTGTCTCATAGGGAAGCACCCTCCCTAGTAAGAGCCAAAAGTTGCAACCCAAAATAATTTCGTGGTCATAGTCCCAAATTTTGATCTTGAAATTTGATAAGTCTTTGAGTTATCATAAATGTTTCTTGACCATATTTTTATATTCTAACAAGCCACCTGTGAACTATTATAACCTTGACCCATTATGTTAAGAACCAAATATCAATATAGCATAGAAAAACCTCAGAATAAGTACTCAACGCCTTGAAAAAGAGATAATTTCATATAATAAGCCTCTTTGAGGGGGCAACCTCTTTTTACCCCACATAAATGTTCAAGTACAAGATGACTCCAAATGAAAATGTCCCCTTGGTATATATAGGAGACTAGGAGGTATAATTACAACTAATGGAATAAAGCCGACATAAATAAAATAACATTACTAATGTAATATGCCCCAATTAAGGGGTAATGAGCCAATATTAGAGCTTAAAATGTCCCTCCCCTTGAGACAAGTGTTGTCCGCAATGCTTGGGTAACTCTGGATGCTTCTGTATAAAAGACTCATCTTCCCAAGTGGAATCTTCAGCCAGTAGTTTCCTCCATTTAATGAGATACTCTGAAATGGATATATTCCTTAGCTAACGAATTCTTGTGTCAGTGATGGCTTTAGGCTCCAATATGATTTTTCCTTCCTCGTCAAGTTCTGGAAATATAGTTTGAACTGGGATCTTGTTGCCTATAACCTTCTTTAAGCATGAAACATGGAAAACTAGGTGTACTCATGAATATGCAGGCAACTCCAATTTGTATGCCATAGTACCAATCTTTTGCAACACCTTATAA
>ML782513.1:181220-206065 GCA_009831015.1 Picea engelmannii
GTTCTCAATGTGCTCGGTAACTAAACCCTTTTGCTTGAGATTTATCAATTGGCTAAAGAAGGTATTGCTCCTTGTATCCTCATAGTGTGCTATCATTTCTTCTGTGAAAATTGTCCAAGTGACGAGTGATTTGCGAGAAAAAATCCATCGATGCCATACAAATTGATTGGGTTCTAAATAAAAAGAAGCAATTTGTACCTTTTGTGTATGTGGCACATTATGCAGATCAAAGAATTGCTCCATCTGAAGTACCCATGTGATTGGGTCCTTGCTATCAAATTTCCTCATATCAATCTTAGGAACGTGGTTGGTCTTCAACCCAAAGTTGGTGTTTCTCCATTCTTGATTCACCTTCCTTGTGTCCTCATCATGAATTTCATGGGATGCATTTTCACTTTCAGGTGTCTTCTCTGTTACGAAATTTTTCAATACTTCAATGATCTCCTCTTTTAAACCATCCATCTTAGTATTTATTGCCTCCAACTTAGCTTCCATCTCTTGTAGTTCATCTTTTGTTACTATATTCTTTTATAAATCATGTATGTCCCTACGCATTTATTCACCTTCATCAAGAGTCCAAGTAGGATTGTCTGGAGGCTTATTTGGTGTAGAAGTTCCCTTTTTGGGTGGCATGTTGGCCAAGTATCAGTTTTGAAGCTTGATTTTGGGGTGGTTCTGCTAGACAATCTTTCTTCTATTGTATCTCCCAAGTTTCGGCCCTTCTGGGTATGAAACTTTCTTTTATATAGTTATCTAATATTTATTCTCTACAATGCCACAGGTCTGATCAAAATTGGATGTGCCAAGTGGAATTTACAGTAACTTCCCCACAACTTGCTGATTTTTGTCCTTTCGAGGAGATCTCACTTGTATAGTGTGCCCCGCACAAAATAATTGATATAAAATTCTGAACTCGTACCAGAAATACTACAAACTGTCCACTATCCAATGAAACTAGTCTCACTCAATTTGGATACTCTAGGAATAATTTATGATTTTTTTACCTGGAACACCTTCTTGAGACTAGTCAATAGGACTAGTCAGATACCCTATCTTTCACAGGGTGTATATACAATTGTAAGATGACCCAGAAGCTGAAACTTTTACCAGCGATACCTTACTAATTTCTGTGAATATCCCCCAGGGTTCAAGGTCTGAAACGTTACAAAAACAGTTTTATAGCAAAAATTATGCAATGACTCAGTTCAGGATGATTCCAAAACCCTATCTTGCATAGGTTGTATCTCAGAAAGTATAATTCCTCGTGAGATGAACTTTTAACCCAACGTACCTTGATCCGTCTACTAAATATTCTCCAAGCCATTTCTTTGGAAACGTTGTAGAAAAAAAGTTATAGTGAAAATTCCAAGGTGTCTCAGATGTAGTAGCGAAACCCCAAGACCTTGAGCTCTGATACCATATGTTAAGAACCAAATATCAATATAGCATAGAAAAACCTAAAAATAAGTACTCAATGCCTTGAAAAAGAGATAATTTCAAATAATAAGCCTCTTCAAGGGGGCAACCTCCTTTTACCCCACATAAATGTTCAAGTACAAGATGACTCCAAATGAAAATGTCTCCATAGTATATATAGGAGACTAGGAGGTATAATTACAACTAATGGAATAAAGCCGACATAAATAAAATAACATTACTAATGTAATATGCCCCAATTAAGAGGTAATGAGCCAATATTAGGGCTTAACACATTATTTGAGGCTTGAGAAATATGTCAATACCCAAATAATCTAATCTTTAATTATATTTAGTCCTAAAACCCGTATAAAATACCCCTCCATAATAGTTCATATTTTATTAAGTATTTTATTTCCTTCTCAAAAAAACTCTGAGTTAAACGTTTCTTGACCATAGTCTTATCCTTGCAATTGATATTCTAACAAGCCACGTGCGAACCATTATAACCTTGACCTATTTGAGGCTTGATAAATATGCCGATACCTAAATAATCTAATCTTTGATTATATTTAGTCCTAAAACCTATATAAAATACCCTCCATGATAGTTCATATTTTATTAAGTATTTTATTTCCTTCTCAAAAGGCCTAGAGACAAAGTTTTATATAATCAAATATTAATCCATATTTCAAAACTTTGGTAAGCAAAGGTTCTCATAAATTAAAGTTTTGGACTTTGGTAAATGAAAGCTTGTTATAAGTCACCATGGAAAATATTTTCGTCTATAAATACTATGTCATACATCCAAAGGAAGTAGATTACAAATGTGTTTTGAACCTCTGAAGTAAACCAAGTTTTGACACATGCATCAAAGTGGTACGGTGGTATTGGAAGGTGAGACTGAAATAAAATCTGGGCACATTTTCCTCTAAATTAATTGACACCCATCGATTACATTGCGATAGTGGATGCGTGGTCAGTGGGATTGTACACATGGAAAATAGTTTTCGATTTGCATGTCTGAAGCATCTACAAGACGCAAAAAAATTGGTCATGAATTAGAGGATGAGGTAGATGGTCATGGATTATCAATTGTTGCCCTTTATTTGCACTATGTATCTTCTTACATTTGAATTCTTTCTTCCCTTCTAACATTTTGCATGGTATTGGTGACAACAAAGGCTCCCTTGTTTGTAAGAAAAAATGTCCACTTCTTTAGACACACTCTTCTTCTTTTTCCCTCAAATTTTCAAGCAATTCCTTGAATTTGTAATCAATTGAAAATATGATGAATAATATACCCTACAGTTCCAAGCAAAGATGAACCCCATTTTTTTGTTAAACATAATGTAACCTCAACAGTCTAACTGTACACTGCCAGCTGTACTGGACAGCTGCACTTTCTATTTTTGTCTTGCTTTAGCCTATTTAGCTCAACCATCTCCCATTGCATTGTACTTCTTAACTTCTTTAGTACTTCATACATTTTCAATATATTATTCAATTCTTTTCTCTCTGCATTTCTCTTTTCTTCACAATTTATCATGGTATCAGAGCTACAACAGTAAGCCTCTTCACACAGTCTGGAGAGCAACACGATCCTCACACCGCAGAGCTTCACGGATCCTAAGAGCACGCGACACAGTCTCTTTCACAAGGTTTGGAGAGCCATCCGCCATACTCTCGAAAGATCATCATAGGAAGATTGTAGAGGTTGCAGAGCGTACAACGCTCGAAAGATCGAGGAAGAAGAGAGTGCAGAAGAAGAAACTTTAAAGATTCTTGTAATTTTTGAGAATCGTCAAAGATTGACGAAGAAGAGCTGCAGGAGGAGGGAACTTTTGAAGAATTCAAAGAATTCATTCAAATTCATTAAAGATTCCTGCAGAAGCCAGAATCGTTTAAAGTTTTTCGAAAATCGCTCAAATCTGTCAAAGATTGTAGCAGAGAACGAAGAACTCATGAAATTCTTTCAAATCTTTGAAAGATTCACAAATCTTTGAAAGATTCACGAATCCTTCTTCCACAAGAGTAAAGAACGCATATCAGGTGCAAAGAACAACCACTAAGGTCGTAAGATTCATCCTGCGAACGGATCCAGAGCGGGAAACTAGTTCAGAAGGGACGCAGGAGCGCGGAAAAGGCGAAAGAGTTTTAGCCGTTAGATCTTGCACAGAGGCCCGACAGTCGTTGGAGCAACGAGAAGGTGCACGAGGTTTAATCCTCTGGAGCGCACAGGAGAAATTTTTGACTTGTGAAGTCACGACATCATCTGGACCATCCATTCTGGATCGTTGGATTGAGAAATATTGTGAGGCGTCGATCTTATCTCATCGCAAAATCAGGAATCGTGAGTTGGACGAGCAAAGGTTATTTTCACTCCAAAACTCCGATACGCGAAATCCCGAAAGGATTGTGAGCCTTCCATCTCAGAGGACAGGTGGCGGCAGATCCAAGCCATCACTCCATCGCCATTTCGGAGTTCGGGATATCGGAGGTCTCATTGACAAAAGACACTCCACAGCGAAAGTCGCTAAATCCCAATTCACGATATAGCGATAAGATCACAGCCGTTCGTTTGACCGGACACGTGGCGGACATCAAGGAAACCGTTGGTGTTTCGGCAATCGCGGTCTCAAGTTGTTAGAGAAATTTGGAGTCCCAAGTTGCGAAATCGCGAAACGATGAGGATCGTCCATCTTCCGGGGATGCATGGCGTAAATATGAGGGCTCGTGAAAAGTCCCGAAAGGGGAGAGTCCATCGGCGCATCGCGATTTGGTAAATTGTGAATCCTAAGGACAAAAGATCAGGTTTCTTTATGGTGAAAACCCCATAAATGATCAGAGCCGTCCATCTTGAGGAGACACGTGGGCGATATCGGGAGAGTCAATCGGCACATTGGGATTCGACGTTTCGCGAATCCTAAGGACAAGAAACACGAGCATTTCGAAACTGCGAAATCTGAAATCCTGACAGGAGGAAAGTTCCATTTTGGGGCCCAGCTGACGTCATCTCAAGGGATCAGGAATCTCCACGGTGAAAACTCTGAAGCAGCCTTGAGCCGTCCATCTGTTGAGGATGCGTGGCCAAGATCGAGGCTTTTGAAAATTTCCCGAAAGCAGATTCCATCGGCATTATGGGATTCGACAAATCGCAGATACTGGAGACGACAAGTCCGGAACAGAACAAATCGCGAAATCACGAGGAGAAATCAGGATCGTCCAATATAGGAGGACGCATGGTGGAGATCAAAGGAATCGGGAAATTTCCTGAAAGGAAAGTGTCATCGGTAAATTGGAGATCGGGGAATCGAGGAGTCAAAAGAGCTCGTCATCAGAAATTGCGAAATATCGATTCGCGATATCCCGATAAGATCTGGACCGTCAGATCATAGCAAGATCTGGACCGTTAAATTGTCCAAAAGAAAATTTCTCATTTCGGCAATTTGAAAGGCAAAAAACCCGAAAAACCCGTAGTGCTTTAACATTAAGGTGCGTGGTCACATTGCATAGTGACTAAGGCCAAACTCAAGGCCGATAAGCTCTTTTCGGCCATCGACAAATCGACGTTTCGGTAATCAGAGGTAAATACGAAATTTCCCTCTATTTTTTCTACAATTTTTTTTTATGGCATCGTCTAGCAATTTAGGACCAACTCAGGGTCCGATTCTTCTGGGAAAGAATTATGAGTTTTGGTCTCTTCGAATGAGGTTGTTCTTGCAAGAACAAGAGTACTAGGAACCAGTGGATATTGGATATGTGGAACCATATCCAGCCGCCCTTTCTGCCATGACAAATGCGCAGAGAATTGCTCAGGCAACACTGAGGAACAAAGAAAATAAAGCGAAATTCTGGATTCAGAATTCTGTGGGTGATTCGATTTTCTCGAAAATCACAGGTGCTGGTACTTCCAAACAGGCCTGGGACATCCTTCAATCTTCCTATCAAGGAAATGACAGGGTCAAAACAGTTAAACTGCAGACTTTGAGAACGCAGTTCGAGACTCTAAGGATGACAGAGTCCGAAAATGTGGATCAGTTCATGACCAGAGTCATGGGAATTGTGAACCAGATCAGATTGACTGGCGAAGCCATCACTGATCAACGAATTGTTGAGAAAATTCTCAGAAGTTTACCAAAGAAATTCTAAATGGTTGTAACAACAATCCTTGAATCCAAGGATCTGTCAAGATTTTCAACAGATGAATTAATTGGTTCTCTGGTGACACATGAGACCAGACTGCATATCACAGATGAGTCAATCTCCAATGCTTTCAAAACTCAATTCTCCTTCAGCAGAGGGAGAGGTAGAGGAATAAGCATAGGTCACCAAGGAAGAGGGAGCAATCAAAGTTACCCTCACTTCAGTGGAGGTAACAGACAACATTATCCGAATCAAAATTTCCAAGGTCAGAGACAACAACAACAAAATCAACATCAGACTTTTCAGCCTCAAAGAGGCAGAGGGAGAAGATCAAATGACAAATCAATCATACAATGCTATTACTACAAAAAGTATGGGCACTATGAATCTGAATGCAGGAAGAAGCAAGAAGATCATCTCTCAGGCAGAGCACATGTGTCAAATCACATAGGAGAAAACTCAAGAGGTATGTTTCTCTCATGCCACAAGACTGAACACCAACCTAAAGATCTCTGGTTACTGGACAGTGGATGCAGCAATCACATGATAGGTAACAAAGAATTACTTTCATGCATTGATTCTTCAATCTCATCTGATATTACACTTGGAAATGATTATTTAGTCAAAGTTCAAGGAAAATGAATTGTTCCTATTCTTACTAAACAGAATGTAAATAAAGACATAAACAATTTCTATCATGTTCCAAATTTGAAACATAATTTGCTAAGTGTAGGACAGCTCATAGAACATGGCTATAAGGTACTTTTTGAGGGAACATCTTGCAAAATATATGACAAATACCCCAACAGAAAATTGATTTCTGAAATCCATATGACTCTGAATAGGATGTTTCCCCTTACCCTCAGAACTGCAAATCTGATTCAACCATATGCATAGAGTGCATCTACCCTGAATGAAACAATGGTTTGGCATACAAGATTTGGACATCTACCATTCCAGAGTCTAAGTCTTCTTCAGAAGAACTCCATGGTCAAAGGTCTACCTATCTTTAAAGAGCAAATTCCCCCATGTGAGTCTTGCATACTTGGAAAACATAAGAGAATATGATCACATCGTTTGTCATCCTTACCTGCAGTTCCAAAGGCTCAAATATAAATAACAAAGAATGAGTTGACAATCAACATGATAAGAAAAGAACGAGTTCAGAAGAAACATTTGAGGCTGACACAACAAGTGACAGAGACGTGGGTTTAACTCCAGCTAAAGATATGGGTGAAATAGTGGTTTCAAAGGTTATTCGAGCTGATTAAAAATGGTTCTTATTTGATCTTGTATATAACAACAGGGCCAATTTCTTAGCATTTCTGAGATGATGGGTCTTGACCATTCAACTATTATTGTTCTTGTATTTTCTTTGGAGTAATTTCATGATGTGCTAATCCATTTCATTGGCATCACTGAAACTCAGGGTATTTTAGTAGAAAGTGTTGAAAATGTGTGCACAAGAGCACTAAAAACAAGAAATGGCTTCTCTCTCTACTTGGCATCTCTATATTGTTCAGAAGATAGATTAATTGATTTTATTTAGATTGAAGAACTACCAAATAGGCTAAAATTACAAACAAGAAAGTGAACCAAAATGTATGGAAGAATGTGTTTCAAGAAAAATTGACATATGTGCATTTTATCAAAGGGGATATCATTCTTGTTTATCGTAGGAGCAAGGGATTTATGCTATTATAAACATTAATGGAACAAATCCTACATCCCAGTGAATTGTAGGTGATATATCACATTTGAATCAAATTTATCTGGCCACATATACAAGAATTTGTAGGATAACACTTCACAGGATTCGAGCATATGGTTTTGTGTCATTGAAAGTTTTCAAGGACAATGTGAAACTGTATTTTCCTCATTTATCAGAAAGAGATATATAAAATGCCTTTGAATTTTGGATTGAAGAAGAATATTTGACAAAGTGTTTTGGTCCTATTGAGTTTTCTATTAATCTTGATCAACTTGATAATGGAGAATACATGGTCTCAGTGGGGTATAAGCCTAGCCTGATGATTATTATGGATGAACCAGATCACATGAAAAATTGTTTCAGAATTTCAATATCTACAATCTAATGACCAAGCAATGATAAAGATAAAGATGGGATAAGACATTTACAACCATACAAATCGATGGGAAGTAATAAGTATGAATTCCATAACAACTTTTGACTACCATTGCATGTTCATGCATCAAAGAATGGGCTTGCTTAGATCCCTGTACATACCTTTCGGTCCAGGTCAAATAATCATTATGTAATTATACATCCCATAGTTGAGGCATATCGAGATGTTTCTTCTCTCATATAAATAAGGAATGTTATTCAAGATGCTTTTTCACAGTGTGTTGGAGGGTTAGCATGATAATTCAGGATGTATATGAGATCACCTATGCAAATTCGGAAGTACAATTGATTGTTATTCAAGAAGGAAGCTATGCAAGAAACATCATATTATGAAGATTCAACTAGCTATTTTTGCCAGAAATATAACCACAAGTGAAATCAACGGTTTTATTGTGAGAAAAAGGTACTTCATATTATGAAGATCCAACTAGCTATTTTTGCCAGAAATATAACCACAAATGAAATCATTGGTTTTATTGTGAGAAAAAGGTACTTCTTCACTGAGGGTAACCAAAATTTAAAATAAAATTGGGATGATGTGTGCTTAGAATGGGGACATTCTTTTGAAATTAGTTTTTGTTGTTGACGAAGATAGATTGCCAGACATTGATTCTTTTAGGACACACGTAGGGTGTTCGTTGTATCACATGTTACAGTTGCTTGGCAACCCATCGGTATTGTAGTGGGTGTCTATGATATATGTCACAGGTATTTACAAGAAGTTATGAAGGATATTTACCAATTATGAAGGATGTTTACCTAAAATATTTGAAGGCAATTAAGGAGTGTAGAATATTTTGAAAGGGAGAGATTTTCCCTGTCACATATCCAGTGTCAACACCATGAAAAACTTTTCTTTGATATCAAAACATGATGTACCTATCACTAGCAAACCCAAAACGATTTGCTTGGATACTGATCTAAACCATACCCATTGCCCCTGTACTTCCAAATTTTCCTTCTTGGGCAAATTGATTTTTGTTCCATTTTTCTAATTCAAGAAACATGAATCCAATGCATGAGCTTAACCAAAACATGCTAAACCATAAAAGAAATGAAAAACATGTCATGCACAACATTAGAAGAGAGCATGCACATATAAGCACATTTTAGAGATCATAATACACATCGGAATATAAATTACAAAGAAAACACAAAGAACACTTAGAATTTCAAATAAACATTCACCAACTATCTGCAAACATTGAAAGTTCCACCCAACTATAGACACTCCTCTTAATATCAACAACAAGTCACCCTTGAGCCGTGGCTATGAATCCAAAAGGACGCATCCTAAGATAACTCTAGCACACACAACACTTAGCTATCAAGCTCTCACAATTTTCCCAACCAGATAGCAATCCTAATTTTCCAACTCACTTCCCCTTCAGCCCACACAACCAAAAAATGAACCCCTTTCTCTGCAATGCAATCCCTTAGGTTGTTAAAATTCTTTTTCAAGGCTCCAATGCTACTGATCAGGAATTTCAATGCTGGAAACTCCAAGGATTCTCATTTGTGGATAGTTCTTTCACAATTGTCATAATTCTCATGCACATAAGAATCTATTCCTTTCTAGAATAATCAATAATTCCTTATAGCCATTTAGCAATGGCTCTCTACCTCCAAGCATTTGTTTTCATGACATCCCTAACACACAAATGAGAAATAATGAATGAGGAACCCAATGGTTGAGCCAAATGATGAGAAACCCCCAAATGAATGATCAATCACCAAAAATCCCATGGGTAGGGTTTAAATAGAAAGGATTCCCAAGGCACAATGTGGTCTCCCCAAGAGACACACGTAACCCGTCCTTCACCTCCCAACACAAACTTGGGTAAATAAATGATTAATAAAAGAAGTATCCCCCCGGGACCCTCTCTCGTGGAATCATAGCCCTCTATAACTCTTGTCCTTGTCCATCATGTAGCTAGAAATGTATTTTATTAATATATTAGAAGTATTACGTTTCTAGGCACCCTAGTCTTTCAACATATTGACTCACAAACCTAGTCACATTTACATAATTACATTTTAATTCATAGGGATTAAAAATGTGAATGTTACAACCCCCTCCCCTTATTTTTGAAATGTCCTCAGTGCACAATACAATATCGATGTTCTTAATATTACAAATCTAGCCTATAAGACCTTTAATCCGTACAAGAATTCTAGAAAAACGATTATATACATAGGCACTCTGACCTAAAAAAATCCATACATAGGCACTCCGGCCCAAAACATGCATAATCATCTCACAATTTATATTTCTGGCAGTAGTTCCAACCAGCAAGCTCACTCATCCCCCATCATCCTACACAACCCAAGGAAGTTTACCCCCTTCTCTACTGTGTAGTCCCTCATGCTGTACCACTTCTCCTCATGGCTCCAATTCACTTGGTAGGGAAGTCTTAGAGTCACGAATCCATGAACTCCATATGAAACAAGTCCATTGGACTTTCTTCATTCCATGTCTTTGTCCTTGAGCTTGATTTACTTCTAGTGCTCTTCTTCCCAAGCTTCCAACTTCAATATCCAACATCTCATCTGTATTACACACATATAGTCATCATGAGATATCATGATAACAATTTTCAATTATAAATGTCAACTATGTTTTATAGGGTTGTTTTTTCCCAATATGGGATTCCTCTCATAATTTTTGGGCCTTTCAGCATCAGACATTGGTATTCCTTATGGTCTTACACCATTTCCACATCTAGTACCATTCTTGTTGCAATTTTCTCAACCTTCACTCAACCAAACAAACTATTAGTACTCATGCACATTATCATTCTATCTTTGTAACATTCTCAACAACTTAGAAAGTGATCTCATAATTGTAACAAACTAGCAATTTAATCACCTACAACTAGTATTCATATTAAATATAATTCATTTATCATTCATTATGCATTTTCATCACCACATGATTTTCATAATGAAACAAATAATTACCATTAAAATAAAAATTGATGATCCAATACCCATGGCCACATCTACAGAATGCATCCCCACATTGACTCCATAATAACACATATCTATGTCATGCATTCTACCATGGTGAGTTGGAAGGTCTATCCAATGCCTTGACACATCATCCAACCTCTTCCCAATTTCTTGTTTGACTATTTGGATACCTTCCTCTTTAACCCATACACAACACTAGAAACATAATTTCTAAGTGCTCTTCATTTTTGGAAAAGAGGTTGTAGTCCAAACATCAAATATACAAGAGAAACCATTAAACAATCACATAGCACTATAGCCCTTCCATATCCAATCATATCATGGTCTCACACATTACTAGATCTATGGGTGTTCATTGCTATATCAAGAGTATGTCTCTTGACTTGACCTGGTTATGATATCCTAACAAATCATGATGTAATATGCACTTAAATTTACATAAATACATTCCATCATCAACAATATTTATATACTCTAGGCCTTGTGCAATTACATATCAATTTAAATCTTGAAATTTAACTGAGATAATTCTTACCTCAATTCCCTTCAACATTTATGCATCAAAAGAAACCAAATGTATACCTGCACTATTTTATCAACCTACTTGTTGCTACCTATTTAGTTGGTATTTGTAAAATCTTGCAAGCTTCCTCCACCATCCTTTTGTTGGATTACTGAGAGTGGGGGTGGTGAAGGGGGGGTGAATCAGTAATGAACAATTTATACCACGTATTAATCTTTTTAACTACAATTTATATTCCTTTAACTTATTAAAAAATGTCCATCAACTCATCATTAATGTGTTATTTCATTATATAACATTAACATCCATCAATGCATAATAGCCAATAATAGACACATCCACACAACACACAATACAACTAGTATTTTATGTGGAAACCAAATGCAGGAGAAAACCACGAAATGATTTTCTTATATGTCTTTAATAATTACATTCAAGGAAGCACCAACTTCCAATTCTCCAACTCTAACTGGAAGGCGGTTCTAACCCCATAGTTTCTCAGGCTACAACATGAGGGAAGCTCCAACTCCCCAATTCTCTGGCTAAAACCAGAAGGAGGAAACAACCCCTATGTTCTTCAGATACAACTGGAAGGTGGCTACAACCACCTAGTTCTCAGGCTCCAACTTGAAGGAAGCTCCAAATCCCTAGTTCCTTGACACCAATCGAAAGGAGGCTACAATCCCCTTTCCTTGCCCCGTCTTGTTGCCCTAAAATATAAGTGTAAAATAAATGATGAAACCACTACCACATTGTCACTGTGAGACATACCACTATAAACTTGTACCAATATGTGCCAACCACCTGTAACCAACCTGTACCAATAACATGCAATGAACCTTTACCATTAGTCATCTTGTACCAACAAATACCAATAGGCAAGCGACCTGTCTATGTTGCATCTCGCGTATGTACGTGACCTATCTATATTCTAGCCAATGTATGTACGTGGCATGTTTATACTATAGCCTACGTACACCCTAAAAAATATAGTGTTTTCAACTTTTTCAAACCAATACTGTTTTCATCCTCTGTCATATCAACCTGTACCCTGTCACAACATGTACCAATCAACCCATTCTATCAACCATATACATCAATCACTCACACAACCTATACCATAACAAGTGCATCAACTATGGACATCACAATACCTCATAACCATCACAAACAATATCTCCCAATACTCTCCTCAATATATCAGATCTAATAACATAGATTTCATACTCAATATCTCAAGAATATCACTCAAGCCATGTGCATCTATATCTCTCTATTGATGTGCCATACATATGCATACAATCATAATCATGTGTAAAAACCCTCACATGGACTAGACACCAAAAACTTCACTGATATGCAACCTTAAACCACACCAACAACTTGACCAACACATCACAACCAAAAACCCTCAACCATGTACCAAGAAATACAAGCTATACCTCAACACTTAAATAAACAAGATGTACCAACAAATAATACCAAACATACCAGTGTTGTATTTTTTTAGATCTAGCTCATACAATAAGTGTTGTTCAATCAACAACCTCTCTAGGGAAAATCCTCAACCTACCATAACCATATCTCATATAGACAACAATATCCAACTACACATAAGAATATGACATAGATTTTGAACCTGTAGATAGATCTATTGTACTTGATCATTGTAGACCTTCTTGGGAGCTTGCTTTCTCACTCTAGAGACCTAGCATCTTCATATACTCAAGATTTCATGGATTTTCCCAACTGTAATTGGCCAATTCTTCTTCAACCTGCATATGTAAGCACCCTGTTCTCCTTCAGCCCACATATGTACGTGCTTTCCTCCACTGCATCTCGCGTACACCTAAAAAACTAGGGTTTTTTCAGTAAATCTACAACTATGAAACTTTCGGTGTCAACCTGCATTTACTTCCTCAATATTGTGCAACTTCAGATGTATCAATGAGTACCTGCAATAAAATTCCTCTCTTATTTATACTCTCCAAGTAGCTTCCTCAAGTGGTTGTCTTCTAACTAACTTTACCCAACTTCCTTCTTTTAGGGCTAACCCACTTTTAACCACTTGTCCACTTACAAACACTTTATCCAAAAATAGGAATCTCTCCATTTCTAGTTGCTACTAATTTATTTTTAATTAGTTTCTTTGTGAAACAACTTAACGCATGATTAAATCCTAGTTAAAACCACTTTGAATACTAAACTTATTCTAGGAGATTCTAGAATAAATTCACTACTCTAACCTTCTAGGGGCTTCCAAATAACTCATTAGGGTTCTCCAACTTCACAAGGCAATAACTATCTAACCATGAGGAGTTATGTGACGTTCCACATACCATCGAAAATGGAATTCCATGTACTATCCATCCATGATAGGCTCACCTACATATTCATTAATCTGAAATTATTTAATTATCAAACAAACTTGGGTCCCTTACCCATACCTTTGTGCTACCGGAATTCTCCAAGGGTTGAAATCAATCACTAAGGGTTGACATCAATCTACAATATCACTCTTCAAGGGTTGAAATCAATCACTAAGGGTTGACATCAATCTACAATATCACTCTTCAAGGGTTGAAATCAATAACAACCAACAATCCAAACCAAATATCCATCAACATAAACCAATTGTCCAACAATCGCCCCCTTTGGCATTGATGACAATGACAACATTGATGGCAACATTTATTCATGGAAACATTTTCATCTTTCCTCATCAATGCTTCTATCTCTCCCCCTTTGACATCAATGGAAAAGGGTATCTCCCATTGGGGATGTTTCCCTTGTCTCCATACCTCTTATTACTCTCTCTCTCTCTCCCTTTGACAAAGGATTAACTCCCCTTGTCAATATGTCTCCTCCTAAAATTGAACCTTCTCTAACCACTCATGGGAAAAAGAATAGCTCCCCCTATGGGTATGTATCCCATGTTTTCCTTTCTGTATCTCTCTCTCTGACTTTTCTGCACATTGTTGTGTAGATCAATGTAGGTCTTCATAAAACTGCTTCCTTTTGGAGTTATTGTACATTGGTTCTTCCTTGTGTAATCAACTGACATATATGAAAAGCATTCAATAATAATAATTCAAATACTCTTGTATCATTATCATCAATTATGATAATTTTCCTTTATCTCTGAACCACTCTCTGAACAAATATGTGAACCTAATCTATGAATCCATGCTCTCATCCACTATCATATATCCATCCAAAGCTGCTAATCCATCTTTATCCATATTGTCCATGACTCTTATTTGAAACTATCCACAATGATGACCCATATTCCATTGTACTTCTGCTAACTGATTGCTATGAATCTATCTACTTGAAATCTACAAGATCCTCGAAGGATGGTTCTCTAATATGCAACAACTATTTCACTGACTCCCCCTATCTAATATTCATATTACCTCGGAGTCTCTAAGTTAGATGGCTCAAAACAATACCTAGTCTGATGCAGAGTCATATTCCTCTTCATCTGTAGATACATCTTCCCTTTCTTTCCCTTTTTGAATTATGTCATCATTTTGAGTGCTGACGTCTTCTTCATCCCCCACTTGACTTCCGACCCTTTCCTCTTTTCCTATAAAATCATTATGTTCTTGTACTGTTGCAAATCCTGAAAGTACGATTCCTTCTACATGTTCTTCATTTACTTGCTCCTCTTGTTTTTCACTTCTTCTGCAAACCTTCTTATGTCCCACATCAATATTTTCTTTCATGGGATTATCACGCTTTTGCAATTTTGAGTTATGTTTCCATAGTTGTGGCATTTGTAACATTCAATATTTTGTGAGGCCACATAAGCATTTCTTGCATGATCATTTATTTCATAAGCCCTGCAATCTACAACCTTATGTCCAAAGTTATTACAATAAAGAAAATGACCATAAAACAAATTTACATACCTGGGAGTGAATGCTTTTGCTTATAGTGTAGTCCTTTAATTCTGCCTTGGTTGATCAAGATCTTCTATTTGGTTGTAATGATTGAAGCTTCCTTGCTGATTGAATGTAGAGGGTCTTTTGTATTCATTTCTTTTTTATTCTTGTTGACCATGATTCCTTCCTTTGAGAACTTATGCATAACTCTTTTGTTATGTTTCTTTCGTCATGGAGCTTGAAACTTTCTCAGTATGCATTTGGTTGTATCCTAGTCTAGACCTGTCATAATATGAATTTTGATGGTTGATGATCTTATCCAATGTCTCTATGCTATCTTGCTGCATGTTCTTTTTCTGAAGATAATCTTTTCTTAGAGTGATTGCTTCTGCTTCCAACCTTTCAATCATATTTCCCTTCTCTTCTAGCTAACTTCTGAGTGTTTCTTCAATCCTTCTATCCTCTTCTACCTAAACTTTCAGATTCGTAATTATCTGCTTGACTTCCTCTGAGTTAAGATTGTGGGTTTCTTTTACTTTTAGATCTTTCTTGAGTGACTTATTTTTATTTCTTACATTCCTTAGATATTCTAAGGAACTAATTAATTATTCTCTGAGATTGACTTCGCCTTCTTCTTCTTAACTATCATATTTTCTTGTTTGATTTTCCTTAGCCATGAATAATACCTTTTTTGAATCACTATCGATTTCATCATCTTCACCAGATGAGAAACTTCCTTTTCTTGAGTATAGATCTTTCTTGAAGGCTTTCTTTTTGTTTTTCCAGTTTCCCTTTTGATATCTCTTTTCTTTCTTGGGCTCTTCCTCTTCATCACTATCTGAATTTCTAGCATAAGGACACTTGTTTGAAAAATGACCAATTCTACCGCAATTAAAAAAATTCAATGGAAGTTTACCTTTATATTTACCTGTTCCCTTTTGCAACTTTATTACGAATTTTTCCATTTATTCATCTTCTTCTAAATCATCGTTGCAACTACATTCTAACTTTGGATTTTTCTTGTGAACTGAATTTCATTGTTTCTTGTTACTTTTATTTGTCTTATTAGATTCTTTGAATGCAGCTTCCTGTGTAACTATATTTTCTTGTTCTATCCTCATCTCATAAGTTGTGAGTATATCGTGTATCTCATCCATGGTCATCATATCTAGATACACTCTTTCTTCTAGGGATGAGGTCTTTGATTCAAATCTCATTGGTAGAGATCATAATGCATTTTTAACAATGACCATTTCCTTTATCTCATATCCTAAGCCTTTGATGTCATTTAATACCTCATCGATGCCTAGAAAGTAGGTTGCTATGTTTTCATCTTCAATCATCCTTAACTGTTCAAACTGTTCTCTAAAGATTCAAAGTTTGGCTTCCTTAAAATTTTCATCTCCTTCATAGATAGTCTTTAGTTTGTTCCACATCTCCTTGGCGGATTCACAATTCATGATTTTAGTAAATATTGATTCATCTATATCATTCTAAATATTGTTCTTGGCTCTTGAATTATTTTCTTCAAGTTTATTTTCATCCTTGTCTATTGGGGGAGTAGTTGGTGCTTTGTATACATCCACCATTCATTTCCAAACATCGAATCCATGTGCCTGTATGTATGTCTATATTTTATTTCTCCAGAGTGCATATTTCTCACCATTAAATTGTGGTATCCTAACTCTAGCGTGATCCATGATCTCCTTCCAGTGGTTAAACTGTTTCTTGAAGGACCTACTCTAATACCAATTGTTGGATTACTAAGAGAGGGGGGTGAATCAATAATCAGAAATTTATACCACATATTAATCCTTTTAACCACAAGTTATATTCATTTAACTTATTCAACAATTTTCATCAATTCATCATTAATATTTTATTTCATCATATAACATTAACATCCATCAATGCATAATAGTCAATAATAGACACATCCACACAATGCAAAATACACCAGTATTTACGTGGAAACCCAATGCAGGAGAAAACCACATAATTATTTTATTGTATGTCTTTAAGAATTACATTCAAGGAAGCACCAACTTCCAATTCTCCAACTCCAACTGGAAGGAGGATCCAACCCCCTAGTTTCTCAGGCTACAACATGAGGGAGGCTCCAACTCCCCAATTCTCTAGCTACAACCAGAAGGAGGCTACAAACCCCTATGTTCTTCGGCTACAACCACCTAGTTCTTAAGATCCAATCTAAAGGAAGCTCCAACTCCCTCATTCTATGACACCAACCAGAAGGAGGCTACAACCCCCTTTCCTTGTCCCATCATGTTGCCATGAAATATACGTGTCAAATAAATGATGAAAACACTGCCACACTGTCACTGTGAGATATACCACTATAAACCTGTACCAATCTGTGCCAACCAACTTTAACCAACCTGTACCAATAACCTACAATGAACCTATACTAGTAGTCAGCCTCTACCATCATATACCAACATGTATGTGGCTTTTCTATGTCATGTCGATCACGTATGTATGTGAACTATCTATACTACATCTAGTGTATGTACATGGATTGTCTATACAACATCCTGCGTACACCCTAAAAAGAATAGGGTTTTCACCCTTCTCAAACTCAGACTCTTTTTTTCCTCTGTCACATTAACTTGTACCCTGTTACAACCTGTACCAATGAACATGTTCTATCAACCATATACATCAATCACTCACACAACCTATACCATCACAAGTGCATCAACAATGCACATCAGAATACCTCATAACCATCACCAACAATATGTCCCAATACTCTCCTCAATAGATCAGATCTAATAACATAGATCTCATACTCAATATCTCAAGAATATCACTCAAACCATGTGCATCTATATCTCTCTTTTCATGTTCCATACATATGAATACATTCATAATCATGTGTAACAACCCTCACATGGACTACACACCAAAACCTTCATTGATATGCAACCTCAAACCACACCAACAACTTCACCAACACGTCACAACCAAAACCCCTCAACCATGTACCAAGAAATACAAGTTATGTTGCAACACTTAAATCAACAAGATGTACCAATGAATAATACCAAACATACCAATGTTGTGTTTATGTGGATCTATCTCATACAATAAGTTCCATACAACCAACAACCTCTCTGGGGAAAATCCTCAACCTCCCATAACCATATCTCATATAGACAAAAAAATTCAACTACACATAAGAATATGACATACCTTTTGAACCTGTAGATAGATTTGTTGTACCTGATCACTGTAGACCTTCCTGGGAGTTTTATTTCTGACTCTAGAGACCTAACATCTTCATCTACTCAATATTTCATGGCTTTTCCCAAATTTATGTGACCTCTTCTTCTTCATCCTACATATGTAGATGCCATTTTCGCCTTCAGCCCACGTATGTACATACTTTCCTCCATTGCAGCCCGTTTACACCTCAAAAACTAGGGTTTTTCAGTAAATCTACAACTCCGAAACTTTTGTTGTCAACCCTCTTTTACTTCCTCAATCTTGCGTAACTTCAGATGTATCAATGAGTAACTGCAATAAACATTTCAAAAATAATAGATATTCAATGTGCTTATTAGGTGCTAATAGGAGACCCTTGCTCTCTTATTTATACTCTTCAAGTAGCTTCCTCAAGGGGTTATCTTCTAACTAACTTTACCGAACTTCCTTCTTTTAGGGATAACCCACTTCTAACCACTTGTCCACTTACAACCACTTTATCCACAAATAAGAATCTCTCCACTTCTAGTTGCTACTAATTTATTTTTAATTATTTTCTTTGTGCAACAACTTAACCCATGATTAACTCCTAGTTACAACCACTTTGACTAGTAAACTTCTTCTAGGGGATTTTAGAATCAATTGACTTCTTTGACCTTCTAGGGGATTCTAGATAACTCATGAGGGTTCTCCAACTTCACAAGGCCATAACTCTCTAACCATGAGGAGATATGTGACATTCCACATACCACTGGAAATGGCATGAAATGTACTATCCATCCATGATAGGCTCACTTGAATATTCATTGATATTCATGTCTTTAATTATCAAACAAGGTCGGGTCCCTTACCCATACCTTTATGCTACCAGAATTATTCAAGGGTTGACATTAATCTACAATATCACTCTTCAAGGTTTGACATCAATGACAACCAACAATCCAAACCAATTGTCCATCAACCTAAACCAAGTTTCCAACACCTTTGATCATCATTTGTACCAACCTCATGGGTCTTCACATGGACGAAAGCCATATGTATCAGTAGTAGCATCCACATTTTCAACAATGACATATCATTTTTCATAAATACATAATTTGTCATTAGTCATACTCAATTGCGATAACATCATTATTGTATGTATATAATAACATACTATTCTATGTCCACAAGCATGCCATATGCATATCCAAGAATGTACATATGCACAAATGCACATCCATATGCACCAAGCATTCACTGACAACATGCCTACTAATGTATATGGATTCTAACTTCATTGTATGAATCATGCACTCTAGTACATTTTTGTTTCAACTTTACTTATTTATTTATTTATGTTGTACTTGGTTGTCCTTGAATTTCTTCATATCCTTGTTTCCTTATGTGCTCTCATTCCACTCATTTTCACTATTGTTCCTTGGTATGAATACTTTCCAGCCAAGTTCCACTTGGCCATTCTACAATCCAACTAATGTATTCTATTGGAAAAAGGTTCTCTTATGCAAACATACCCCATCTTTACCTTTATTAAACCCTCCAACACCTTGAAATGATGTATCTCACAACATTTCATAACCCTACTACCACAATATCCTTGAATCAAACTAACCATAATCATTCTACATCATTGCTATTACTTCTGGCTATCCATTAGATTTTCTCAATTTTGGGAATAATTATCTTCACTAAATTTAACAATTCCCTATGAAGCCGTACTTTTTCCACTCAAGACCAAACCACTCCCAATGGAAGTCTATTTTCAATAAGTGGCACTTTTCAAAGTCAAATAACCTTCAGTATTATATCCTTGATTTCTCTGCATTTGTACCATGCTTCCACTATGAACTCTAATATCATAAGTGATTTTCTTACTCTAAGTACTTTTAGAAAAAGTAGCTAAGTCACAACTAGCAAATCCTTCCCAGAAACTCATGTGTTTGGCACATAGATATGACTCACCTATCATAGGAGTCACGCATCACATCTTGAGGTCTTTTTTTTCCTTTTTAGCATTATTTGAAACAATCAACACATATCTACCATAAATACTCTAGAGTCTTACCTTGCCTATATGTGCCCATTGATGTCATTCTTCACATGTTGGTGTCATATCCTACATGAGAATCCTTGTCAATTTTCCCTTGCAAGTCATTCAGACTTTGTAGCAGTTGAAACCAATTTTTTTCTTTATTCTTCTTGAGTTCCTTATCTACTTTTCATCCTCTATTATATAGCTCCACACATCCCTTAGTAATCCTTTCATTGTTTTAGCCAACTCTAAAGGATATGTCTTTCTTCTCAACAACACCTTGGAATTATCCTCTATAACAGACCCACAAAGTATTCAATCATGTAATATGGTCTTATTGTTAATAGGCCTTGACACACACCTTGTGCTTGAGTGTTCCTTTCTCATCATCAATGTCTTGTTATTAAAACCAATCCCATTTTCATTACCAATATGTTGCACTTACAAATGTTCCTCCATATCATTGGAAAAACATGAGCATGAGCATATGTGGTATATATTACTCAATACTCATATTTGGCATGGAACTATATCATATGGAAAACACATTTCCAAAATTGATATTGTTTTGGAAACATCCATTTCAAGTAGTTTTAGGGTTCATGGAGTCTCATTCCACTTCCTCCTGCAGCTTTAGGAAACAACTAGACATTTCTTTGGAGAAATTTAATCACCCCATCATGTTGTCCTATGGATGGCCTTTCCAATGCCTATACTCAGACCTAATTTTGATTTTTTAGATGAAAGATAGGGCTTCCAAAAAACAACATCTCTCTCTCTCTCTCTCTCTCTCTCTCTCTCTCTCTCTACACCTACAAGCCATCAGAGGTATTATTTAATTATTTGGGAACAATGTGCCACCCAACTCAAAACTTTGGGTGGGAAAATGTGTTCTCCTCTTTAGTATATTTCCAATGACTATTCATGTACCTCAATATGATCTATGAGTTGAAAGTTTGGGCTTCTTGAAAAAAAACCAATTTCACCCAATTTATAAACTTTCTCCACTGGTGAATTTTAGCAGAAGGTCAAATAATGTCAACTTTAGAAGAAAATACATAAAGAACCAAGAAAAATTTGTATCAGGAATTGATGATAATCATAATGGTGAACACACAACAACCTTTATATTCTCCATCTGCCACTCCAGTAATATTCTACAATCTAGAATCAACAAATTTGTCCTTTAAAAATAAAATTGAAAGTGTAGGAAAGTATTTCCTACATTGAAATTTGTTAAAATGGAATCCCTGGTTGACATGGCATTGACATGGAACTGATATGGTAATGAAATGTCTTTGGTCACAAGGGAATTCTTCCCCCTCTCCTTGATTTTATGTGCCTCTGTCCAGTCTGGTCGAGAGACTTCGGCCACTAGGCCATTGGTCACCAGGAATAATGCTTCCCCTTCTCTCATCATGGAAATTCCATTTGAAATCGATCCAATCAACTGGGCCATCGATCATCCCACAAAATATTCCATCCAACTCCCTACCATTCGACTTCAGTCCAATCCATTAGTCCACCGGGCCATCGGTCACTGGGAAGAATGCTTCACCTTCTCTTGTTGTAGAACTTCCATTCAACTATGAGTTATTTGATCATAACACTAGACCATTGGTCCACCATTCACTCATCAAAATATTCCATTGAATTCCATGACATTCAAATCCGGTTTAGGCCATCGGGTCACCGGGCCACTGGTCACACCATGCAAGCTTCCATCCAAATCCCCAAAATTTGACTCTGGTTCGGGCCACCAGACACCGGTTTTCCCCTGTGGCACTTCTATTTGGATCCCTACCTACCACTGACCATAATCCATCGAGGATATCACCACATGCTTGCCTCTTTCCTAAGTGATTTATGTTCCTGATATCCACACCACCGTTCCAATGAAATGCGGTGGTGAGATGACCTATCACAAGGAAACATTTGGAACGTATGACTAATTACTAGGCACCGACAAGGCATTGAGGTGGAATCCAAAAGTTACATGACGAACAATATCTACAGGGTTCAATGCCTCTCTATGGTTCATGCACAAGCGACAAAGGGTTCCTTCTTTCTTATAAATCAATTATGAAAACCTTCCCTGATGCATGTGGGAGAAAAGAAATAAGAAGATCACAAATATACAATTGAAAATATACGTAGAGGATCGATCAAGGATTGTTGAGTGATGTCTTTCGGGAGGCACAACTCCTGATCTCAATGCCCAAATCAAACAAATGATGAGTCGATGGAAATCCAGGGCCATGAGGGATCACTTGCACATGGTTTCCAAGGCTGAAAAGACAGTGTTTAACTACAAAATTCTCCTGTCATATGTGGTCTTGTATAAAATAATAATTTTACCCAAACAAAAAATCCTCATCCAAACAAATTTTGTTCTATAGCATTCCCTTGAAGGCTCGATGTTGTAACCTACAACTCTGATACCAATTTGTCATGTACCCAGTATCAACACCACAAATAACTTCACTCTAATATTGAATTGTGATGTACCCATCACCAACAAACCCAAAACTATTTTTTCAGATATTGATATGAACCATACCGATTGCCCAAGTAATTTCAAATTCACCTTCTTGGGAAAATTACAAATTTCTATTCCATTATTTTAATTCAAGAAACATGAATCCAATGCATGAAATTAACTAAAACATGTTAAAACATAAAACAAATGAACAACATTCCATACATAGAATTAACAAAAAACATACACATATAAACACATTTCAGAGATCATAATACACAACATAATATAAATTACATAGAAAACACATAGAGCACTTATCATTTCAATTAAACATTCACCAATTGGATGTACACATTGAACATTCCACCCAACCATAGACATTGTTTCTCTAAATCTCAACAACAGGTCACCCCCAAGTAAGGGATATGAATCCACAAGGATGGATCCTAGGCTAACTCTAACACACACAACAAATATCTATCAATCCCTCATAGTTTTCCCAACCACACTAAAATCCTTGTTGAGACCCTAAATTGACATCCCCACTACCCTATTATACTCCTCATCTATACCTTTTTGGCTTACCTAAGCTTGGGTAAATGACAAAGAATACTACCATTATCCATTGATAAGTTCATAAGGTAAAGTATAATTAATTCATGCACTTTTGTGGTTTATTGAGCTAGGAGATTAAATGTTTCATGTACTAATGCTTCAATTTGCCATGTATAATATTTGACCTCTAGATAAGTCCAACCTTCTTGTACCATCTCAGCTATCAGGTACTTGTGCACCAGACTGCCACTGTCTGAATCCGGTACCAAGTGCATCCGGTACTGAATCTCACCTATCGTGATCCGGTACCAATGGTCATAGACTGTCATGATCCGGTACCACCATTTGTGCACTATTCAGATTCGGTACCATCTACCTGTCACGATCCGATACCAATACAGGAAGCCGAATGTACCAAGTTTAGCTACAGATCATGCCCAAGAAAACTGTTGGATGTTTATTGAATCATAAATGATTTAGCAATGATATGTTAGGATAGTTTGTTGTTGCTTCATCCTCATGCACTTCGTGTCATGAGGATGAAGCTTAAAATATGTAAACGAATAATTAAATTTAACAACCGACTGATTTGGAAACGATTTCACCTCCTTGTGTTTCACGACTAAGACTGTTTAAATAGTCATGGAAAGGATGGTGGAGGTAGTGGAGAGTTAGCATAATACAACATGTGAAGCAATGTTATATATTGCAGAACATATTCTGGGTGAATATTAATAGAAGGATGTCATTTATCTCCATGTCTTGATCGTCTATGATTGAATGTGAGTTGAGTTGTTAGCATAGTTTGATTCTATGTTTTGAAGTTTGAGTAAGAGTAATGTGTGGGTTGAAAGAAATCTTACTGTAGACTCCATTCGTTGACCTGTTGAAGAGGCAAGGGCCCACTTCCCAACAAAGGTCAGCACCTTCATAGATTAGTATTAACATTTGCTTTCAATAGTGTAAATGTTAGATTAGTCGAAGCTTTAATTCTTTCAGATGATAGGAGTATAGTTTAGACTAGGATTTCAATTATATGATTTCTTAGAGATCTTTACTCACTCTGTTTTTCATATGCTCTGTTTTTATGAATTTGATTTTGTTTCACAGACATGAATTTTGGCAGCAGTAGTCAGACATATTTGAAGGAGAACTAGTGAAGTTCACAACAACACATTATGAACCACAACATACTCAATATATTGATTGTTGAACTACCCATGCTATGTCTTGATGATTGATGTGTGATTTCCCTTTCAGATGTGTGGTTGCATAGTTAGTTCTCCGGGTCAGATAACAGAGTTGATCTGTCAAAATAACTCCATCTCATACTTGCATGTGCCATAATGGAGTAGATAGCCTCTCTGTGAAAGACAACCAAAGTGTATTTCAGTTTGCTAGTTTGTTTTGTTTCCAGCATGCATAATCTAGAATAGTTCTATACTCATGACATTAGAATT
>ML782513.1:206886-226173 GCA_009831015.1 Picea engelmannii
GGATATTTCCAGAAACATCAGCATGAAAAATATCCCACTATCATCGTTACCCACTTTCAGAGGTATGTCAACTGAAGATCCAGATTTATTTTTATTCGAGTTTGACATATTATGTAGAAGCTATAACTACTCAGACAATGCCCCAAAACTTAATCTCTTTCCTACTACAATGAAAGATTCATCCTTAATATGGTTCATGAGCATATGAGAAAATACAATCCTCTCTTGGGATCGAATGAAAGACACATTTTTACGGAAATACCAAGACTATTGTAAGGATAATGCTAAAAACGACAGTTTTAAAATGCAACAAACAAAAGATGAAAGCCCTGAAGACTACTTAGAAAGGTTCTTATACAACTATCAGAAATCAAAACTATTCACCACAGACCTAGCTGTAGTAAGAACTGTATTCTTGAAAGGTCTTAGGGATGACTGCATAGAAGTTTTAAACTTGTTGAGTTCAGGAGATGTACACCAAAATCCTTTTGTAGATATTGCATATTATTGTAGAAGATACTCAAGAGGACAAGCTAAAATAGGAAAAGGACCAAGAGATCCTTTTAACAGAAATACAAAACAAAGCTCAGGGACTGTCACCAGAACTGAGTTAGGAAACTTATTGGAGAACTTTAAAACAAACATCTTGAGCACAATCAGTAACCAGTTAGATACTCTAAAACTGAAAAATAAACAAGAAGAAGAGGTTTCTTTAGCAATATTTTGTCATAGATGTAGAAAGAAGAACAGTGAGAAGGAATGCCCATTAAATGTCATAGAAATCTATGGCCTCTGTACACTAGAACACCCCACATTTGAGTGTCTGACTTTGCTTGATCTACAAGCCATGTATAGGGGAGGAGGAGTCTCACAAGAACAACCATACCCTTCCAGAAGACCTTGGAGAGCCCAAAACCCCAATACATTTTATGACCCTAATGCACAATATCAACAACAACAATGGGGTCCTTCCCTAATGACCTATCCACAATGGACACCTCAGCAAGATCAAACTCAACCTTGGCAACAAGGTTGGAGGGGACCTGTGTATGGAAATCCCTCTTACCCTACATATCCACAGTACCCTGCAAACATTTCCCAATACTACCTGGATTCAACCCACCACAGATGTAAGCTTTACTCCCACCTCCTATACAACAACAATTTACAACCCCCTTGAACCCTAACCAACAACAACAACCACCTATAAATGCCAATCAACAACAAAACCAAGCTTCCCACAACCCTCCGAAACCAACAACAATCCCTAAACCCAATAATCGAACCACCCACCCGGTGAAAAATACAGAAGTTCAAACCTTTGCCACCTATGGAATTCAACTACGATCGAGGAAAGTTGTAAACCAATCAAATCCTATAGTAATAATTCAGGAAGAAAATGATAACCATTTTGAGGAATAAAACACTCAAACCACCCCTGCAGAAGAAGAGACCTCCCTCCTATTCCAATCAATTTTCAGTCTGTACAAGTACCCCAACAAGTTAATCTCCCACCCTACCCCGAAAGACTATTAGTGAAGAAACCTGACCCACCCTTGCACATAGATATATAAGATGAATTACAAAATGTATGTATAAAAATACCTCTGCTGCAAGCCATTAAGGATATCCCCATATATGCCAAAATCATAAGGGATATTTGCATTAATAAACCAGGAAGGAAGAAGAAGGAACCTCCCCTTGTTCAGGTAGTGGGACAATTATCTGAATTTATTTATGAAATGCCATACAAATATAATGACCCTGGAAACCCAAGAGTCACTGTTGAAATTAATGTTATTTCTCTACCAAACACACTCATTGATTTGGGTGCAACAATTAGTGTAATGCCTTTTGACACTATGCAAAAGCTCCAAATCAACCAGTTAAGACCAACCCAAACCATGATAGAGTTGGCAGATAAGTCAGTCATTAGCCCTGCAGGAAGTCTAGATGATGTCACAGTCACTCTAGCTTCTTGGGAATATCCAGTAGACTTTTTAGTCATCTATTCTAAATCATCCTCCAAACCAAGACACCATGTGGTTCTTGGCCGCCCTTGGCTGGCCACAACAGATGCCTTTATCAGCTTTCAGTCTGGTGAGATGACTATATCCAATGGCACAAATAGCCAAAAACTTGTTCTCTTCCCTCCTGCCCAACCGACACAGGAAATACCTATTTGGTTAGAAAACCCTTATGGAAAGGAATATTTCATCAGACCCCTGTTAACACTTGAACAAGTAAGAGGAATGAAAGAACAATCAGATGAACAAGTCTTAAGTTTATTTTTGGCTAACACAAATTGCATTGAATACCCGAGGTCTTTTGCAGAATTGTCACATATTTTCAGTTCCGAATTTCAACAAACTTAGCACACTGATATCACTCAATTATATACTTTATCACCAGCTTCCTCAGAGAAGGAAGAAACTACTGAATTTGTTGAGATTAGCCCAGGAAAACCTTTGTATATCAACTCTAGTTTGGAACTAGAACAAAAGACACAAGTAATTGAAATGCTCCAAAGACAATTTGATGCCTTTGCATGGGATTATGCAGAGATGAAAGGCATCCACCCTAACACATGCACACATCATATCTACACTAATGACCAAATTAGACCAGTTAGACAGCCTCAACAAAGGATGAATCCATCTCTTAAAGATATTGTAAAAGAGGAATTGCAAAAGCTCCTTCAAGCCAATCTCATATACCCCATTTCAAATAGTCAATGGGTATCTCAACTTGTCATAGTTCCCAAGAAAAATGGTATGTGGAGGATATGTGTAGACTTCCGAGAGTTAAACAAATCCACCCATAGGGATTATTTTCCCTTACCATTTATTGATCAGGTGTTGGATACCTTGTCCGGAAAGAAGTATTTTTCATTCCTGGATGGGTTTAGTGGTTATAACCAAATACAAATAGCACCCGAAGACCAGGAGAAGACCACTTTCACCTACCCATGGGGTACCTATGCTTATAGGGTGCTCCCTTTTGGACTTTGCAATTCCCCAGCCACTTTTCAAAGGACTGTCCTAGCCATTTTCTCTGACTTGACCAATGATTGCATGGAAGTCTACATGGATGACTTTACAGTCCATGGACAAGACTTCCAGGAAGCGTTGACCAGTCTAGAAAAAGTCTTGATTAGGTGTAAGGAAACTAATATTTCCTTAAGTAATGAAAAGTAAAAAATGATGCTCACTAAAGGTATTGTTTTGGGACATCACATTTCTGGTTCTAGAATGAGAGTTGATCCGACAAAGATTTATATTATCACACAATTCAGAATACCTTCCTCACAAAAGGAAGTTCACATCTTTTTAGGACATGCTGGCTACTATAGAAGATTCATTCCAAATTTTACAAGCCTAGCTACCCCTTTATTCAAGTTATTATCTAAAGAAGCCGAATTTAAGTGGGATGATGAATGCCAAATATCTTTTGAAATTCTAAAACAAAAATTGTCAACTACCCCTGTATTAAGAGGACCAAATTGGTCCCTTCCTTTTCATATCTGTACTGATGCCTCAGACACATCCCTTGGGGAAGTTCTTGAACAAAGAGAAAATCAAATGCCCTATGCTATTTACTTTGTCAATAAAAATCTGTCTCCAGTTGAAGTTAATTATACGGTCACAGAAAAATAATTGCTAGTTGTATTCCATGCTATCAATAAATTTAAACACTATATTACAGGATATCGAGCTTTTGTACACACTGATCATTTAACCATCAAATTCTTAATGAACAAAGTTGTAACAAATCCTAGAGTTACAAGATGGCTCTTATTATTACAAGAGTTTAATATCAACATTATTGATAGACCTGGTAAGGATAATCTTGTGGATGATTTCTTATCTAGAATGATTCATCTGGGAGATAACACACCAGTAGAAGATAACTTTCCTGATGAAAATTTGTTTGTTATTTCTACATTCACTCCTTGGTATGCAGATGTAGCTAACTATCTTGTGATAGGGAAGATGCCTCAGAAATTGTCCCCTAGAGAAAAACAAAAAGCAATTCAGATAAGTGCAAACTACATGTGGCACGATGATTGCCTCTACAAAACATGACCAGATTTGGTAATCAGGAGATGTGTAAGGGAAGATGAGATTCATGATATTCCACAAGACTGCCATGATGGTCCTTGTGGAGGACACTTCGCAGACAAGAGGACCTCTTATAAAGTTCTGCAATCTGGTTATTACTGGTCTCATATTTTCAGAGATGTTAAAACCTATGTATCCAATTGTGATGAATGCCAATGAATGGGTAAGCCTACTACACGAAACCAAATGCCACTTCAATCCCAAGTAGTTATTGAGACTTTCAAGAAATGGGCATTAGATTTTGTAGGGCCCATTAACCTTGCATCTAAAAAGAAAAAGTATATACTTGTATGCACTGACTATGTGACTAAGTGGGTTGAAGCAAAAGCTTTACCAGCTGCAAGTGAACAATCAATGGTAGATTTCCTTTTTAATGACATCTTTACTAGATTTGGTGTACCTCGAGAAATTGTGACTGATCAGGGAACTCCATTTACCTCTCATCTAGTCATAGCTATTACAGAACAGTACCAAATCAAACACAAGAAATCTACACCCTACCATCCACAAGAAAATGGACAAGTAGAGTCTACCAACAAAGTTATTGATTCCATTCTTACCAAAATAATACAAATACACCACAAGGATTGGGTTGATATATTATTAGAAGCCTTATGGGCTTATAGAATCACCTAGAGGAACACAACAGGACATACACCCTACGAGTTGGTGTATGGGAAGCAGGTGCCTCTTCCCATAGAATTCCAGATCAAAACCTTCAGGACCGTAGTACAAGATGGCATGAACTTGGATGAAGCCCAACAACAAAGACTCTTGTAGCTTAATGAGTTGGATGAAATCAGGGAGGAAGCACTTCAAAGAACCACCCTCATTCAAGAGCAGAGAACAAAATGGCATGACAAGTATCTCAAAAAGAAAAAAAAATCAACAAGGAGATTGGGCCTTGTTGTATGATAGAAGATTCAAGAACTTCAAAGGTAAGTTAACTACTCATTGGATGGGACCTTACGAAATTGACACTATCTATGATAATGGTTCAATCAGGATAAAGACAATTGATGAACAATAGACACCACTACTTGTGAATGGTCACCGATTGAGAATTTATAACAAACCCCTGTCAAAAGAGGAATTTCTGACTCGTATACTACAGAATTCAGATATGCAGGTGATCAATAAGGAAGGAGACCCTCCTAGTGATCCACAATGATTGATTGGTTTATTAGAAACTTTTGTACATAGGTGTGGATCAATTTTTGTTAAGAAGTTGAAGGTAACAAGAGATTCTTACCTCCTTTTTTTTACTTTCGCAATTTTTTTTTTGTAAGTAAATTTCTATAATTTATTTGATCCTTCATGAACTTTCTAAACATTAGTTTGTAGGCATCAACAATATTCTGTTCTAGTCTAGTACCAATAGTCCTGTGCTGGTCCGGTACCAGAAATCTGTCCTTATATGGTACTATGAGGACACATTACCTAATTGACAAGGCATGCTACACATATTTCAAAATATTATGTCAATTACCCTGAAGTATGAAGCCATGCAACAACCACTTAAGTTGGAACCAATGAGATGAATGCAGCATCAAATGGTAGCCCTTGTGAAGCAATAATTTATTTTGGTTCTGTTGACAACTAAAGGGAAGTATCTTTAATTTCTTTTGGTTCTGTTGCTAGCTAAAAGGAAGTACTTTAATTTCTTTTGGTTCTGTTGCTAGCTAAAAGGAAGTATTTTAATTTCTTTTGGTTTTGTTGCTTGAAAAAAAATGACACAATCTTTCCTATGATTGTTAAAAAAAAACCATAATCTACTTCAAAGACTAGAAATTGCCTTTATCCAGTATTTTAGCATGATTAAAGGGACAAAAATATATTAGCCTACAAGTAACTACCTCACCCTAACTAGAATTCAATAGTATTCATTGGATTATCTTACTAAAGAGTAACATATGAGTATATGAACACTCTCTATCATGGGCACACTAGGAAAATTTTTATGGAAGAGGATGTATCAATACCCTAAGGAAACTTCAGGTCATTCTCTTATGGACAAACTCAGACAAAATTATACATCTGGATCACTCTAAAGAAATAATGTGCATAAAAAGTTTATTTTTTCTTCAGACAAATCTTTAAAAGACATTCAAATAAGAGCATATACCTTCCAACCCAATACCATCCCATCCTGTAAAAAGGTTTTCATACGAGCCTCCCCTATCACCGTGCAAATCACTCTTTAATAAAAACCAAAATAGGTGACTATGGACAAGAAGCCTCTGATGGAAAAAGGGTTTAAGAGACTAACCTGTCGGGATACTAAACAGGTCTTCTGATAGTGGGTATCGGTCTGTGGTATGACTAGGCAAACCCATCAGGGTACTGAACAGGCCTATTGGCAATGGGGCATTCTACCTAGGGAAGGGATCTCTCACTAATTATCATAACTACCCCACCGAAGTACTGAACAGGCTTGCTGGCAGTGGGTTCTAGTTGAGAAATGTCTCATCTATACTTGTCTGATTGAAAAATTCACTTTTGTCATCTAAAAAAGAAAAGGTCACTATTTGCATTTATGAGATACAAATTCCAGATTAATAAGCAACATAATTACTACAAGAAAATGTCCATTTGATAATTACCCTAAGTCAACTTACCGGTCTGGCATCTAAATCCTACATTACCTAAGAAGGAAACTTCTTAAGAGTGGAGCCCTAACTAGGGAGTCTAATCTACTTATATTGTGAAATTTATCTATAACATATAATGATAGTAAATCTTTGAATCAAGTTAGGCTGGATCTGTTCTTCTGGAAAACATATAAAAACTTCCCTGTTTTCACTGCTGAATGCTACCTTTGTCAATAAGTCATCAAAATAAAGGCAATTTCAATTTTTAGGCATGTGATCATATGCTAGGTGATAAATGTACTTCTGGAATTTGATTTGGTTTCTTTTTCTCTTATCATCTTTTCTCCATTATGATACAGAATGTTGAATCTCCTTGCATATAGATATGCAACATCTTTGGCATGGAGGAAGGTCAAAGAGCTCCTTCAGAACTCTTTTTCAGACTCACATCTCACCTTCAGAAACCATCATGATCACCCTACAACCCTACATAACCAAATACAAAAGAAGATAAGCACAAAATAAATAAGTACAGGAAATTCCAGTACCAAGATTTCAGAAAACTCCATCCTAAAAAGATGAATTCTGACAATCTACAAGCAGTCACATATGCTATGGGTATTGATCATACAAAGGTAAAAGCAAAGGTAACATGGTATTTATTTTCCTCTGCTCATAAAAATACAATAGGTATGAAAATATATACTAGATCTTATGACCTTAGTATTAAAACCATGCACCTATCCCTTATACCCATATGCCTAAACTTAATCAATCCTCTCATAAGTGCTCGAAAATGGTTGAGGGAAAAATCACATCAAAGCATGAATATGAAGCATGTCTAGTAATGATAGGCCATGGATGTACTTCGTCCTTAAGCAAATCATGAACTTATCTTGTGTCATGAACCATGATCCAACATCAAATTCACCACTCGGAATTCCAATCACCTATCCCAAAATGATGCTTTGACACCCAACGTCTTGTCCTCATCATTACATTAACGGGTAGAAATGAAATGGCTTATCTGGTCTTAAATTTTCCTTGCGGCATCCTTACTTAAAATTACCATTCGCATTATCGACGCCATCACCATATTTCCCTTGTCGTTACCTTTCTCCAGTTCCGAGCCTACTCCTCTCCGGTACCAAACCCTTACCCTCATCAATTGACTAAATCCTTGCACTACAGCCCGATTCTTTTCTCACAACTTATAATGATGGTCGTAAGTAGACATGAACCAGTCTTCCAAATTTATAGAGAGACCAAGGAGTTCCAACTATGTCGAGAGAAGTATGATAGATCGGGATGGATGCCATTTTTGAAGAAATTCACAGGTTGGCACGAGAAGATATCTCACGAATTTATTCAGGGTTACAATGGAGAGATTGGACATATAGGCAATCTGCAGCTGACAATCAATGAAGAAACCTTAAGGGAGGTCACGGGATTACCTAACAGAGGAGCCAAATACTTCAAAGGTGTAGGAATCAACAAGGAAATGTGCCAACGATTTTTGAAAGAAGACCATCAACACCCTGATTGGAAAAAGGGGATCCCTAGGAACTATATCAAGGAAGAGTATCATCCAATGATTGCTAGTCTTCAACGATTCCTCACTTGTGAGGGAAGGTATGTTGTGACCTTTATATATCATCTTAGGATTCTATTACACTTTGAAGGAGGCCTTTAAATTGATTTCCCATATTTTCTATGGATGAGTTTGAACAAAATGGTAAGAGGTGTCAAATCCCTATCCAAAACTGAGAAGTCTAGCATTTACCATCAAGGTCTTATTAAAATGTTAGTTTTACATGAAATTAGGAAGAAGAGGATTAGTTGGAAAATCCTTATCACTCAAAACCTTTCCACAGAAAACAAACCTGTGGAAGACGCCCAGCATGCTCCAAATAAAAATAAGGAACCTCAAAAGAAAAAGGGCAAGAGGATAAGGCAACTCCATCATCATCTAGGACAGTGAGCCAACACGAAAAAGCTAGTAAACAAGTAGGGACGTCTTCCACAGTCAATAAGACTTTTAAAAGTCAAGAATCAAAAGGTAAAACCAAATTAGTAGAGGAGACTTCAACAATGGCACTTGAGGAGAAGGACCATAAGACAAAAATTGTAAGGAAAGGGAAGCATAGCTCAAAAAATAAAAGTGAACAGTCTATAGAACAATCCCCTGTAAACATTCCACAAATATAAAAGAAGAAAAGGAAGCATGTGAGCTCCCCTGATCCAGTACCTCCTTGTAAAAGAACCACAAGGAGCATGACAAAGAGAGGAAAAGCAGTTGTCAGTCCTCATACACAGGAAGATCCAATCAATCTTACCTCCCCTTCTGAAGACTTATCAGTCTAGGATGACATCCCTAGTTTGACCGAGGAACAAGCCACTATTACTTTATGTGGGATGAGGGAGGAATTCGAGGAAAGAGAATGCATCCATCCAGTAATGATGGAGTCAACAAGGACCTTAACAAAAGAACAGATGAAGAAAAATATTAGGGAACTGCAAAAACAAAATCAGGAACTCAAACAAGAAGTGAAGGAATACCAACTATTAGATAGGTATATCAAAAAGGAAAACGAGCAATTGAAAGAAACAAAGAAACAACTTCAAGATGACCATGAAGAGACTTCTAATAAGCTCAAGAAGGTACTATGACTCCTACAATACATTAGGGTCATAAAAAGGGAGCTGAAAGAAGAGGCCTCAGCCATCAACATCATTGATCCACAGAAGTAAAGAATGAAGTCTCAAGTTTTGAAAAATTTTGGGTTTGTTTTAAGTTGCATGAGGACATGCAATGGTTTTGGCATGGGGGAATGTTGAGACCCTAAATTGACATCCCCACTACCCTATTATACTCCTCATCTATACCTTTTTGTCTTACCTAATCTTGGGTAAATGACAAAGAATAATACCATTAGCCATTGATAAGGTCATAAGGTAAAGTTTAATTAATTCATGCACTTTTGTGGTTTATTGAGCTAGGAGATTAAATGTTTCATGTACTAATGCTTCAATTTGCCATGTATAATCTTTGACCTCTAGATAAGTCCAGCCTTACTGTACCAGCTCAGCTATCCAGTACTTGTGCACCAGATTGCCACTGTCTGAATCTGGTACCAAGCGCATACGATACTGAATCTCACCTGTCGTGATCCGATACCAATGACCATAGACTATCTTGATCCAGTACCACCATTTGTGCACTGTTCAAATCCGGTACCATCTACCTGTCATGATTCGGTACCAATACAGGAAGCCGAATGTACCAAGTTTAGCTCGAGATTGTGCCCAATACAATTGTTGGATGTTTATTGAATCATAAATGATTTACGAAGGCTATGTTAGGATAGTTTGTTTTTGCTTCATCCTCATGCACTTTGTGTCATGAGTATGAAGCTTAAAATATGTAACCGAATAATGAAATTTAACAATTGTCTAATTTGCAAATGATTTCACCTCCTTGTGTTTCATGACTAAGACTTTTTAAATATTCATGGAAAGGATGGTGGAGGTAGTGGAGAGTTATCATAATACAACATGTGAAGCAACATTATATATTGCAGAATATATTCTGGGTGAAGAATAATAGAAGGACATCATTTATCTCCATGTCTTGATCGTCTATGATTGAATGTGAGTTGAGTTGTTAGCATAGTTTGATTCTATGTTTTGAAGTTTGAGTAAGAGTAATGTGTGGGTTGAAAGCAAGCTTACTGTAAACTCCAGTCGTTGACCTGTTGAAGCGGCAAGGGCCCACCGCCCAACAAAGGTCATCACCTTCGTATTTTAGTATTAGTATTTTCTTTCAATAGTGTAAATGTTAGATTAGTTGAAGCTTTAATTCTTTTAGATGATAGCAGTACAATTTAGACTAGGATTTCAATTATATGATTGCTTAGAGATCTTTACTCACTCTGTTTTGCATATGCTCTGTTTTTATGAATTTGATTTTGTTTCATAGACATGAATGTTAGCAACAATAGTCAGACATATTTGAAGGAGAACTAGTGAAGTTCACAACAGCACATTGTGAACCACAACATACTCAATATATTGACTGTTGAACTACCCATGCTATGTCTTGATGATTGATGTGTGATTTCCCTTTCAGAAGTGTGGTTGCATAGTTAGCTCTCTGGGTCAGATAGTAGAGTTGATCTGTCAAAAGAACTCCATCTCATACTTGCATGTGCCATAATGGAGTAGATATCCTCTCTGTGAAGGACAACCAAAGTGTATTTCAGTTTTCTAGTTTGGTTTGTTTCCAGCATGCATAATCTAGAATAGTTCTATACTCATGACATTAGAATTACCTTTCTTACTGGTGTCTTGTAACTCTGTTGATTACGAATCTTGGATTGATAATTAATGAGTGCATTATACTAGACATATAAGTAGCACAACAATCCTAATTTTCCATCTCTCTAACCCTTCAACCTACACAACCCAAAGAAATGAACCCCTTTCTCTGCAATGCAATCCCTCAGGTTGTTCTAATTATTTCATAGGGATACAGTTTTATTGGTTAGGAATCCCAATGCTAGAAATTCCAAGGATTCTCAGTTGTGGACAGTTCTTTCACAACTTACATCATTCTCGTGCACATAGGAATCCATTCCCTTCTGGAACAATTAGTAATTCCTTGCATCCATCTAGCAATGGCTCTCTACCTCCAACCATTCATTTCCATGCCATCCCCAACACATGAATAAAAAAGAATGAAAATAACCCATTGATTGAGCTAAATGATGACAAACCCTCAAATGAATGATAAATACCCAAACAACCCACAGTAAGGGTTTAAATAGCAAGGACATCCAAGGCATAGCATGGTCTCTCCAAAATACTCACGTGCCCCCTCCTTTCCCCCCAAAAAAAAACATGGGTAAGTACATACTTAATAAAAGGAGTAACCCCTCAACCCCCTCTCTTGTGGAATCATATCCCCCTATAAATCTTGTCCTTGTCTGTATTCTAGCAAATAATTTATTTTATTAATATATTTGAAGTATTAAATTTATAGGAACCTCGAGCTTTCAACATAACGACTCGCCAACCTAAGCCACATTTACATAATTACATTCTAGTTCATATGGATTCAAACCATGGATGTTACATGCCCACTTTGTTGTGCTTTGGTAAAACAAATTGATTTGAGATCCTTTGGGGATGGCCTACAAGTATTTATTTCTATATTTTTTATTTATACAAGTAAAGGGAAGGTGACTAAGTTACTCTAATTGTGGAGTTGTACATATTTTAGAGCACTTGGGCAAGGAGCATGGTTGAGTTATTGGAAATAATGATATTTTAAAGTTCATATTGTGATCCGGATTTTATGAGCATAATGAAATGAATACAAATTATTAACAGGTGCTTAACACAAAATAACAGAGATACAGTAAAATTGGTTTTCTATTCAATAAGGAAATAAGATGAAACTGTAAAATGCAATGGAAACAAGCTTGATAGAATGGTGGCGGCTTATCTCTGAGAAGAGATGTGATGGTTGCGTGCATTCGCAAGAAGCAGATTACAATGAGGCTCTGGATGCCTTTTTGCATACGATCTCTGTTTTAGGCATGTGATAGCCCATTTGAAAGGTATCATCGAGGAGATTCATTTTGGGGGATCAATCATGAATTTGGCTATCATTGAGGAGCTCTATCCCGAAAAACCTTCATTTAGGCCCTCAAAATGGCCCTGGAAGTTAAAACTGCTAAAAACAGTAAATTGCCAAAATTGTCAGAAAATTGTTTTGAGCCAGTTGGAAAAGGTGGGTGGCCACTGATATCCATCTGGATCATATCGACTTCAAGAAATTTGAGATACCTTTCCACTTTGGTGGTTGCATATGATATTAGTATCAACCTTGTCGGAGTCACCTAGAATTCAAAACAAAGGGAACAGTTTCCAAGTCCAAATGAATACTCTGCATTTATGGGGATTTATTCCAATGCACAAGAATTGCTACCTTTACCATAATGTCGCTAAACAATTTTTTATTCTTTAAATATTGTTGGGAAGTAACAACTACCATTTCACTTATTCTGTTGTTGACAACAACAATAAATTTCTTTGAGATGGCTTACTTTCCTCTTAATGAAGACACCAAAATTAAAGGACATGTTGAAATGGTTTCTCTACGATTCCATGGGTTAAATTTTTTATTTACAAATAAAGAATATGAGTATTGAAACTTTCTCACATTTATAAAAAATTGTGAAAAGAAAAAGGGGATGACATTTCTAGCTATCCATATTTGGTTTAATCATGAAAATATATTGCAAAACATGGAGGGTTATGAAAAAATAGTTTAACAAGTGGGATCATGTCAAAGCGATTAAGTATTTATTAGACAAAGTTGGTGGAGAAAGCATGAAAAACACCAACAAATTCCTAGGTTTGGAAAAATAGGACAGACAACCAACTAGGTAGCAACAAGGATGAGTGGAGAATTAGATGCTAACAATTTCCCTTGCTTTATGGAGGAAGTGGGACAACTTTTAGGGAATAAGTAATAGTGGGATACAATAAAAAACAAATTCCCTTATTATCTAGAAGAAGTGGAACAACTAATGAAAGGTGTGAAGCCTTTACAACCATCCTTTCTATTTTTAGTAGGCAATTTCACGGGAATAGGTAGAATGTTAGCATGCACGAAAAAATAAAGGACACAATTAAAGACTTTTTTGGGGTTGGAATTTTGTAGCTTGAGAGGATAAATTTCTCAATATCCCATAGGGACAATTTTTGGAGGCAGATCAAGGAACCCGCCAAAGGATTCATCACTGACTTTGTAGATTTTGTCTTCTTCTCAGTTTATGTTTTCATCTCTTGTCAATCAAAAACTTTTCTCCTGAGTGACCATAAATTTTGTATGATTTTGTATCCGCATAAATATTAATACTACACATCTATTCTCAGTGTTATATTTATAGCCTCGTTTAAATACTATGTCAAACGATGACTCGGTACATATACATGTTATTTCCTCTATCTTGTATTGAATTGTTTTAAATATTTTGAGTTGGGTATTTGTCTTTAAATACTTTGCAATGGGTACACTATTTATTATTGTCTGTTAGAAATAAATATATCCTTGTTAGAAATCAAGGTTATTCAATCTTTAAAGTTTTGTTGGACTATGGGATTCATCTAAAGATTGTCAATCTTTCTTATTGCATACTATTGATTTCATTTGAATATTTCCGCACCTTTTTTTTCTTATAAAAAATGCTAAGGATTTCCACCCTCAATAGCCTTTCTAATATTCTCTTATTCCTTAGTGACATGTATTTCCATGCCATTCCCTCTGGAATTTGAGAAATTTCTTCTCCATCTTCCATCAAATATTTTAATATATCTTCAATGTTGGATAAAGGTTCCCAATGTAAAGGCCCTAGTTTGAAGATTTAAAATTAGGTTTCTATCTCTAATTTGCATAGGTCCTCCAACATAATTTGTTAAACCCCAAAATCACTAGAATTGGGCATTGAAGTTTGCAAGAAAGTTCTATTGTTGAGGTGACACTAAAACAATCGGTAGTTGAATATATAATAGGGTTACCTCCTCTGGCCCAAGAGACATATTAAGGCCTAAAGCATGGATGCTAGTTTCCTCCATAGGATGCCTTTTCCCTGTTCCTTAGCTAGGACTAGCCCGAGGAACAACAAGTGGCTCATGCAAAAGGATAACCTAATGCACCCCACCTACAACCCACATGCTACATAATTTCTTGATTCCTGCAAATCGCATGTTATGTGATCCAAATCCCATATTCTACGTAGGATGTGATTATTTTTCCTAATATAATCCTATCATATCCATCTCAAAGTTCCCATATGATGAGAACAATTGTTTTTAATTAATGAGGATTAACTTTTGCACATTTCCCATGTTCACTGTGTACGTAAAGGAAAATTACCATTTAATGAGAGACATACACCAAACATATGAAGGGGTAAATTTGAATGGTAAATTGGCCCTAATGTGTGATTAAGGTGTACCTATAAAAAAGGAAATCAAAGTTATACACGTAATCCTCGCACTTATTGAAGTTCATTGAAAGTGGAAAAATATGGCAAACAAGAAGAAGAAAGAACCATTCTGTGGAGACATAATAAATTCATTGGCTCATGAAAGTAAGGATTTTCAATGGTCTATAGCATATAAGTGGTATTCTAAACTATCTCAGGAATAATATCTCAAGAACAAAGTTTGGATGTCGGAAATAGGAAAAACCATATGCATGCCTGAGCAATTCAATTTTAGAGAATTGGCCACCTGGTGCACTAAGATATATGATTTAAAGCATTGGCTCATTGAGGTTAATGAAAGAGGAAGAAATTGTATCCCTTTAACACCAAATACGTTCAAAAGGATGCTAGATCTCCTGACACCAGAAAGAGTCTTGAAGCTTCCTGAATCAAATTCCCTTTCGAACGCTCAAGCTAGTGGCATGCGTTTACTGAAGAAATTCCTTGTTCAGCCACTGGTTAGATCCTCGAACCTTAGTGAAATAAACATATGCATGTTGGCTCAACCATTTAAATAATTATCCTATATTTTTTCACAAGTGGTGGGTTAAGAATCAATGGATTATGTCCCTAGTTATGTCCTTTATATACTCCATTACTCACTAAATGTAGGTGTTATCTTTGATTGGGCCCAAGTCATATTGGATGAGATATCCCATCAATTGTCTAGTTTTATTCAGACTAAGAGGTTCCACATGACCTCTTATTTGGTTCTCACTCTTGCTTACTATAATACATTTGACGACATTCCCACAAGGGTAAATGTAAATCTTTAAGAATACCCTACTCAATTTTGGTATTCTACACTATGGAATCACAAGAAACCATTTTATTTTTACCAAATCCAATATTCCTTCCTCAAGGAATGAAGAAACATGATCATAGGTATTGAACCAACTAGGGTTGTGGAAGTGGCACTGGATTTTTTCAAGGGGAAATAAGTGTGTATGTTTGAAGAATAGTTCACATACATATGGATTTTTAGCTTCAAAGGGAAACCATTGCTTCTTCTGAGGTTTGTGTGTTACATATTTTTGGTGTATGAGTTGTGTAGATAGTATAGGACATGGTTCTCATTCTTTGATAAGAAGAGAAAGTGCCAATTTATTATTATGACATTTAAAATTGTTGGTATTTTAGTCAAAATGTTCTCGAGTCTAACCCAAATTGAAGGATTCTCTGAATCCATTAATATGAAAGAAGTGGAAGCCATCAATGGATTTGACCTAGAAGGTATTTTTGTGTCCCATATAATATCAATCATTTATGCCTCAATTTTCAATATGGTGCAAGAAATTTTAGAAGGGAGCAATGACAATGAAGACTCATGTGTTGAGGCTAAGGTGAAAACTACCCTGAGAAACATTGTTACCAAGGTAAGTTCAAACATTGGTGTAGTGGAGGTCTCTCCCCTGGAAGAAAAGAAGCAACCACAACATAAAAAAAAGGGATATATCCACAACTAGCGTTGAAGGTGGAGTAGTGCATAACCCCCATAAGAGCACCTCTATAGGATAGAAGGATAAAAAAAATAGTGCATGTGGAAAAGAGAGAAATTAGGGATGTGTGGGTGATTGAGATGGTGGGGCCCCCCTATGATACCAATGGGAGGCAAAACACACAATTACCCCTATCCCAAAAACAAAAAGAAACCTAGATGAAGGTATTATCCCAGACCATGGTGGTTTAGAATTGAGCAAAAATAACATGGAAATTGATGATTTCATAAAGTACATGCCAACATGGGTTGCAGTACAACTAGTAGAGAGAAAGTTGCTAGTAGAGGAGTTGAACCATGAAGGTATAAATATTTTTGAGGAATAATCCATCACTCTTCATCATGCCAAGTATGACAAACATTCCAAGAAGATCCATATCAAAAGAATTAATAGGAAGGATAACAAGGTGACATGAAAATGGAGCTATGAAATTGAAGTCAGTGGCTTGAAACCTTCATGGGTTATCAAGTTCCATCAGGATACTAGTGAGTCTCTAGCTCACTAAATAACTAAGAAGGATATAGAGAATGAGAGATTGAAAAAGAGGGTAAGATATCTCAAAGTTTCCCTTATCCAAAATCCATTATTTATAGAATCATTAGTTATGATGACTCCTGAGGAGGTCCCTGAAGAAATTGTTGGATCAAGCTCGAAAGTCACTAAATCCTCATACCTACTCATCGGTATCAAAAGATATGTAGCTAAAAATATTGATAAAATACATGGAATTATATAGGAAGCTTGGGAAATCATTGTTGAAGTTGGTGTCATAGCTAGAAGTATTTGTGCCCTTAATTAATATCTACAAGAGGATCTATTAAATGTCAAACAATTATAAAATAATGCAGTAAGCACATTCATGGCTATAATATCCAACATGGAAAATATGTAAGGTGGGAGAAAGACCTTCCTTCTAAAAGAAAGTTGAAGCAAATATAGGATGGATGGCTTGGGAGAATAGACAATATTTGAAAATTGAGTGCCACCAATGATTCTTTGATCAAAAAGAAGAGGGCATTATTTTTAAATGTTCTTGACATTATAAAGTAACTATAAGTTCCTCTTTTATAAAGGAATCATTTTTTTTAAACAAGGATGAGATGGAAAATGAATTGGGTGTGTTGAGGGTCGCATGGGAAACAAAATTTGTTGACCTCACAAAATTTCAAGAAGAAGAGCTCCAAGGATGGATGCTCAATTTTGTGAATGAGAATGAAGATCAATCATCCATAGTTCAATAGAAGTGGGACACATTGAAGAATATTGAGAATGATTTGTTCAAATTTAAGGTAAAAGACGACATAATCGTAGCTCTGTTACGTGAATATATCCAAGAATGGATGAATGATGCATTAAAAGTAACACTAATCCATCATAATCTTGAATATCAAAGAAACAATTATGACAGTTCTTCTTGATATGCTCCCTCTTATTTAAATAATGACAAAAAAATCTGCAAGGACCGTTACGTGCTTCCATTTTTTGTGAGTTAAATATTTTTTGAGAGCATTTACCTTACTTTCCTTCCTTGTCAACTTGGAAATCATCTAGTCTTGTCATTCGAGTATTGTTGTTTGAAATATTGATTTCTGACTACCCCTTTTGTCTTCCAGGTTGCCTCTTCTTAATATATGGTCCACAAACCAAATCCCATCCCACTAGGGTGAATGCATTTTCTATTTCTCGTTTAAATATCATGAATATTGTGTAGTGTCAATGTGTCACACACATTTTATTTGATATTGAGCAGTCAATTTGTACTTAATTTTTGAAATCCCATAAAGAGCTATATTGGGGCCTCATAACTTTTGTGGTTTCAGACTTCAATTTAAGCATGAAATATAGAGAATGAGTTTCTTTTACATCCCTATGATATGAATGTTGCTAATTCATTTAAAGTTGTCTTAAAAAGGGACATTTTTACTACTCTTTCTTGTGTTTTTTTGATTCAGATATGTCATAGTATCTTGCCATGATAATGGAAGTGGTATAATATTAGAAACAATTGCCCTTTATTCATGAATTAAATTTCTTTCTTTTGAATCTATGTTGTACCTATTACACTCTCAGGAATCAAATGCGTGAATGATAAAAACATTTATCCATGAGTGACATAATTATTATCTAAGTGAGAAATAGAGGAGAACCACCTCTTTAAAAATGAAGAGGGTACTTTGTATTTCCATAAAAATACCCTATGAGGTTATCTATTTTTCTTAATAGGAAAATAGATCAATAAAGCCTCACTTTCCTGTCACTCTTTTATATTTTAGATTGATTCTTTCAATTTGCAATTTCCTGGACTGTTTTTCATATTTAGTATGATGAAGAGTCATAGACTCTTCATTAAAACTAGTGGTCCTTCTTGATCCAAATCCTTTGTTATCAGTTTACTCTCCACTATTTGTACTATTCCCCATGTGAACACATCATTGAGCTCATAAACTTCCATGTTTGTCACCTTTATTTACATACCCCCAGGATCTTGAGTGTTTCCTCTATATGGATTATTTTTTCTCTTGGGAATAGGAGTAAATAAATTTCTTATCTCCAAATGATGTCAAGGGGGTCCCTATTTTCTCTATCTCCCTCACATCCTTCATTAGTCTCTCTTCCACCGATATTAACTTCCTAATTTTTGTGGCTAGAAGAGGAACGCTTATAGGAGTGATGAACTGTGCCACCATAAACATTGGTTATGGATCTTCCCCTTTGTCTATGATGTAGCTATTTAGTTTCCTCCTGGAAAGGGACCTTCTTCACACCAACATTTGAACTTATTCTTGTAAGTGCATCATCATGAGGGGCTTGATTCTTATTTTTTGGATTAGATTTTCTTTTGGTGGCTATCACCATGGCTTCAATGTACATGTCCTTTTTGTCGTCGACTCCTTCTATGATTTCCTCCAACCTAGTTAAAACTAAGGCATAACCAATTGAAACCATATGAGAGGAAAAAAAACCTTCGGGATCAAAGCCTTATTAATCATTTCAAAATCATATTTTTTTATAACATATA
>ML782513.1:226217-250496 GCA_009831015.1 Picea engelmannii
TATATATATATATCATTTCGATATAATGTTTTCATTAGTGCATTATCCAACCAATTAAACCTCTATTATTTGTAACAATGTAAATTATCCGTATATTAGATATTGAAGAATGAAACATTTTACAACATTCAACTATGCAATGAAATAAGAAACCCATTTTATTATATATGAATAAGAGACCCATTGTCATACAAAAAGGGACAACGCAAAGGTCTAGTACAATAATCAAATTGCAATCAATTTGTAATTGTTGCACTTATTGGTAACATGTTCTCATGCAATTGGGACAATATGTCGAGTACAATAAACAAAATCCTTGATTTTCATAGACAAATATTCCAAAACATACAGCTTGTAGTAACATTCAATTATATTGATTTCCATTCATTAGTTGAACTGCTAACATTGCTCGATCTGCGTGTATGCCTCATTTCTTCATCATTTTTAGGTGATATTGTACTTTGGTTTTTTAACATAACGTTTTCTTGATTGGCTTGGTATTTACGTTCCTCCCCTTAATCTTCCATCTATAAACATATAAATAAATTGCGATATATATATATATAGATAGATATATAGATATAGTAGAATATACATGATTGAGTAAATAAAAAAACATACCTTAGCACCAAGCATTTCGTAAACAATGCACATTCTTTCAAAGCAATGCTTCATGAATTCTCTCAAAATATCTTTCGATGTCTGCATTCCATACTTTGTTCTTTGTATGCTTAATACGACATGGCAAAGAACAATTGATATAATCAATATAAAGTTTTATTTTTATTTCATTAATTATAAAACAAGAGAAGTTAAACAACATAGATACTTACAAATTGTTCAATTAAATTTTCATTATTCAACATATACTCACAACCCATACTTAACCCAATGTTTATAAATTCATGGGTTGGATCCTCTTTGTATGTTAGCACCTAGTAGAATAAAACCATGGACAAGCGTAAACTAATTATTTAAATACAAACATCACACAAAATATGAAAACTTAAGAAAGGATGAAAATGAAAATACTCACAAAGTTTGTGATTAACCCTTTTATTCCCCGTCGTCCTATCTTATTTGTTGAATGGAATCTATTTGATTTTATTTTATGCAAAAAAACAATTGAAAGTTAGTGTTTCATGCGATACTTAAATTCAATGTACATAAAAGAATAAATAAATGATAACATGCCTTTGATGCACATTGTAGTTGGGATGGATCCTCTTGTGATGCAATTATGTTCATTTATTTTAACAACTTCTTCTACACTTTTTTGGGCATACCTACTAACATGTCTTGGTTTTCCCCTTGTTTGTCCCTTGAAATTTTCAATATATATATATATATATATATATATAATTTTTTTTAAAAGAAGATATCAATGTGTATATTAAGATAATTTGAATTGAGGCATAAAAAATTTTATACGTACCGGTGCATCAAACATACATATATGCACCAATATAGTATAACAATGTCCTTGTGAAACTAAAAACATTTACAATTTTTTTATTTAGCTGGTGCTTTATGAATTAAGAAAAACACATATTCCTAAGTACTATTTATTACACACCGTCGAGCACTGAAAAAATGTTAATGGTTATTTCAATATAAAAACAATAATTATTCCATTTTAAACTCAATAGTGCACTTTGTAAACAATGCACCCTAATGTGTATTTAGGTAAAATGTGCATCGTTGACCGCAATTTTGTTTTAAACATTATTTTAAATTGAAATAAACTAGTGTTTTTTACAAACATATACATGTTGGTGTGCTTACTATGTACATAGTGCATTGGTCACCACAAAGGCATTTTGAAATAAAAAAATGGCAATGATAGGACGATTTAGGATCTAATGTAATGAATGGTTTCATTGCAATGGATAGGAGCAGAGAGGGATAATTGTAGGAAAGAGAGGAGGGGATATAGGAAGAGACGGGGAGGGAGGAAGAGAACCAACAAGTGAAAGAGAGGTTTTAAGTGAGATGGAGAGAGAGGGGGGGGGTAGAGAGAGAGAGGGAGGTAGAGAAAGGTAAAGAGAGAGAGAGGGGGGAGAGAGAGATGGGGGGGGAGGGGGAGGAGGGAGAGATAAAGAGAGGGGAAGAGGGTGTGTGTGTGAGAGAGAGAGGATGAACATAAAATTCACATTTTCTATGTTCGAGTAGGATATTTTCAGGGATTACGTAACTATTTCATATTTTTTAAAGCCGGATTGATATTTATTGTATAGTCGGGTTGAAAAAAATATGATATTATAGAAAAGATAAATGATGTTTTAAGTCTGTTGTCAAGTTATAAAAGTTATTTGGAGTTATTTTTGACTTTATAATGTTGTATTCTACCCAAGATGATATTTTTCGCTCAAATGCAGGACAAAAAGAATTATAATATCAAATGGTAAATTCTTCAAATTCTTGTCGCCTCATTCTGTATCTTTGGAACTCCTTCAAGTTCTCTCATGTCAATTGAAGTATGTCTAGATTTTATTGATAATTCATTTATCTCATTGAATTTTTGTTATGCATGCAGGTGAAGTTTAATATTTGTTCATTCAATTTTGCATGATCAAGATTCAGGATTGAGTTCAGATGCTTAAGAAATTCGTGTAGTCCCAAAATTTCGCAAGCTCTTATCAAGAGAAAGATAAGGTAAGAATATGTTTGATGAAAATGGAAAAATTCCATACCCTACCAATCCTAACATGCCATATTCCATCAACCATCCTTGGTCAATGGTATTACACAATGAATTTGATCTCTTTTATGTACACAACCCTGTAGGGTGTAAGAAATGATGATTGAGTAATTGTATTTTTGGATTTTAAATTGAACTAATGTAAATGTATTGCTTAATTCAACATTTTTGTTATAAAGGGGTTGGTTTCATTCTTATTTTTGGGAAAAAAATGTCCACACTTTTAATAAGTGTTTGGTAGAATGTTTGAACATATTAAAAAAAATTGTTACTAATATTATTGATGTAATGTTCAATATTTTTACAATCGGGATTCTCATGACGAGGGCCCTGTCCCCCATCTACCATTTCACCCCACTACGATGTCAAGTCACAATATTTTTCTAAAAGAAAATATCTCGAAGAGGTAGCATAGTGAGAATGGTTGAAAAAAACACCTATTCAATTCACACTATGTTCTGATTTACCAATTCAAAACCTCAATAGTAACAATTGTTATTCACATGTTGGAGATGAAGGTAATGATATATAGGTTGGTATGGATTATTTATTGTGAAATACCCAAGCCATGGAGGGAATTTTATTATATTCATTCCATCAAAATGAACTAGGGGATGATGTTGATGTCGTAGATACCTTATATGAAATTGAAATATGCTTCCACCACCCCTTTATTTGGTACATTACAGGGGTCTACAAGGTCTATCAAGCTAGGGGAAAAACATTTATTGTACAACTTGAAAGTAATGTATGTTATGGCAGATGCATGTTTCTCGGTAATTTTGAGGTAGCTAACCACTAAGTTCCCTAAAAATTTAAGGAATCTCATCACAAAATGAAGGAATAAATGGGTTGATTTTATTCATTCTTAATGATAGTGTAAATTTATATTTCCCACTAATTGGAGGTTACTCAAAGATAAGTTACTTATGAGTTATAATCACTTGCTAGATAATTTCATAGAGGAAAAGAAAATGTTGAAAATGTTTAAAATGTTGGGTGTTGAGTAAATATCATACCTTGCATGACCGAATGATTCTATTCTATATAGAAACGTGACCCAGGTGGATATTGGTGGCCACCCACCTATTCCAACTGGATCCTCTTGACAGTTTTTAGTTCAACACATTTCTCTGTAATGATGAAATTTCTTTGTAGTTGTGGGTTCTGCACTTCTGGGGCTATCATGAATCCCTACAAAACATCTAGGTGGATATTGGTGGCCACCCACCTATTCCAACTAGATTATTTTGGAAGTTTTCATGTTAGTACATCTTTATGTACTTTTAGGGCCATTTTGGGGCCCTAAACAGTGTTTTTTTGGCTTGCCACAGTCAAATTGTAGACAAAATTAGATTTTGGTGGCATAATCTATAGTTCTCGAAAATACCTTTCCAAAAGTATATCACACACCTAAAATGAAGGTCGTATGCAAAAATTACAACCCCAGGAAGTTGAGGTACCAACCTACCCATCGAGGCCCTCAAAACTTTTGGCGTTTCACCTCCTAAGATTATGTTTTTGGATGTATATGGTTTTGGAATTCATGAGTAATGTTAAAAAGGCATCTGGAGCCTCATTGTAATCATTCTTCTCAGATGGATGTGTGTAGTAGCCACATATCTTCTCAAAGATAGCTACCACCATTCAAGCAAGTTGTTTTTAGTTCTGCAATTTTATAGTTTTAGCCTATTTTATTTATTCAATAGAAGTTATTGTTCACTGGATATTTGGTTTTGTTCTCTATATCTCTATGTTATTGTATTCATTTTTTTATTCATTTTTTTCCACTCATAAATCCATATCAAAACGAATATGAGGACATGGACATATGTCCAAAATGTGGGCATGACAAGTACCATAAATAAATAAAAAACTAGGGTAAGGCACATGGTGCTCATAATATATTGAGGCACATTCCTATAATTCCGAGGATTCAAAGGATATTTTGTTGCAAACAATTAGCCATGTTTCAGGGGTGGCATGCCTCACATAGAATTGAGCCAAGAGTTATGTGAATACCAACAGATTCAATAGCCATGAAGAATATAGAGGATACATGTCTTGATAAATTCAAGGATGAAGTACAGAGCCTCCAATTGATCATATCTATGGATGGAGTTAACATGTATTCCATCCAAAACACCAAATATTTTTTTTGGAAAGTGGTAGTGATAAATAATAGTATCCCCCCATGGTTTTTCATGAAGAATGAACATCTTATGCAATATCTTATAGTACTGGGTAGAAGACAAGTGAATAGAATGGATGTCTACCTCCAACCACTAATTGATGAATTTAAGAAATTATGTGAAGGGATACATGTATATGATGTATCAAGACCCATCCCAATCAAGAGGCATCTTTCATTGTATGACATATGTTCATACACCACACACGATTATCTGGGACTAGGATTTTTCTCTGGTAAGCATGTTCATCGAATTTTTTATATCTGTAATTTTTTTTGGCATACTTCATTTGGTGAAACTATTTTTTTGACACTAACATGATATGTATATGATAACATCATAGGTCTTGTAGAAAAAGGGTGTCATGGATATAAATGTTATGGACCTTCTATAGAGGCTAGGTGGTCCAATGACCTATGAAATCCGTTGTATGACTATTCAAGGGTATTCCTCCCAGAAGACCATCCTTATATAAGAGTTGCATCTACTTTTAATGGTAAACTAGAGAGAACCCAGATAACTGAAATAATGACACTGACATATTGGAATAGGGCATATGACACAAAGGAGAAGGAAATGGCATATTTTTTTGATTCAAATGGGAACCTATGTTCGATGATCCTGAATGTTCTGACACATATGTTAAGAAAATTCCCATTGGGATGAAAAGGAAATATGTATTTTATGAGCTTCCATAGTGGGAGCATATTAATATTGTCCACTTACTATATCCCATGCATATATTAAAAAATGTTTCATATTCTTTATGGAGGAACATATCATGGAATAAAAGAAACACATTGGCTGTCAAGAGAGATATTATTGCTTCGAATACTAAAAAGAGACATTGGCCAAGAACAAAAACTAGAGGAGAGGTCAGTCCCTCTTGGTATTTTAATTTAAGTGATGTTCCATGGATTTTGAATAATGATGATATTTCTATGGTGAATGATGTTATATTGGGCGTGAAGGAACCTTCTTTATATCGATCAACTCTACGGTGTTGCTTCACTATAGACATAAATTTTTCGGGGTTGAATTCATATGACCATATGAACCTTCTAAGGGTATGTATGTTGAATACATGATTCTTCTTCTATACTAACATCAGTAAAACTATCCTATGCACTCACATTTTTATGGAAATTAATGATGTGTGTGTCTATTTTGTAGTGTCATTATCCTTTGCTCATGCATGGTTGTGTGAACCATGACTTCCCCCAGGATCCATCACATGCCATATCAAAATTATTTTCATTTGTACGTTGGATCACATCAAGGGAGATTCATATGGATAACATTCCACGGTGGTACCAAGACATAGTTGCAATTGTTTGTATGTTTGAGAAGGAACTTCCCACAAATTTTATGGACTTGCAAATTCATCTTCTAATACACTTACCTGATGAGGTTGAATTATCTAACATGATCTCATGTCGTTGGATTTTATTCATAGAGAGGTACATTAAAAAATTGAATGGATTTTTTTGACAAAAGGAAAACTTGAGGGATATATAGCATAGGGGTACATACTATATGAGTCATTTTACTATTCTAGTGAGTACAACAAGCAAATTGATGACATAAAATGGGAAGTCGTTTGGGACAACCATCAATATGATGACAAAAGGGAACCTGAGCTAGTCCAAACGAACAGAAAAAGACACTTAATAAAGAGTAATTTAGCTAAATTTTGTCAATTTAGTACAGAGAAATCGTTTACATTGAAGTTGATAATATACATTTCATCCCATGCTATTTGTTTTGAATTATTTTATACATCAACAAATTTATAAATTTTGATGCCATCAATAAATTCATTCTTTAAGTTGACAATATATATTTGATCTCATGCTATTCATTTTGAATTTTTGTATACATGATCGAATTTTGAAATGGATGCCATCAATAAGAAAATTATTTACAATGCAAAGGAAATGTCACCATGGGTCCTGTTCTTTGAAGAGAAAAGAAGGAAACGAGACAGTGATAGGAAAACATTCAGGCAGTTTAATGGTAGAAGCATGCCTTATCCTGATCATTTAAAAGAAAATATGCCAGAAATGTGTCCCAACAGTTGGTTGGATGACTAGATACAAGAGAAATATGTGATGTCCAGTCATAACCCACGTGGAGATGATTTGGATGCACTAAACATAGGGATCAGGTGCAACAAATCTATAATAACCTATATGAGTACCACATTTCTATTTATAATATTTCACATTTGAATTATAACACGTATTATGTTTTTATTAATGGTTCAATTATTAGACATATGGCACCATCCTTTGTTCACAATTTTACAGGTGCATTTGTTCTCATCTATGTGGCCATATGGACATCATTATCAAACTAGTACACTAATTATGAACACATCCCACAAGATTGTGGAGTGGATATGGAGTTTGATCAATCTATTCGTGCTAGCCACTTTGATGAAAACCCATTAGAGGGGAAGTTAGGGTACATTGGAAACGTACAAGAGATCATGCAAGTGGAATTCTCATTGTTTCAATGTGTTATTTTTTGTTGCAATAAATGGGATACCTTAGAGAAACGAAATGTGAAGGAAGATCGTGATAGTGGGATAGTATGTATTAGCTCTAAAAAACTATGGTTTGAAAGTAATGAGCCTTATTTTTTCCAAAAACATTGCAACTAAGTGTTTTTTTACCCATATGTGTTGGATGGGGATTGGTGGTTTGTACTGAGATGGGATCCAAGATATAAACCTATTTTTGAGAACAACGATGTTACAATGACAAGCGATGAAGATAATCAAGGTGATGGCAATGAAGATTGATTTGTAAATTATTTTCTTGGACATTTATATTATGGATGTGTCATTTTATTATGGGTATCTATAATGGACAATTATGTTTTTTTCCCTTCATTTCATAATTATGTTGGATATGAAAAGTTAACAACCATTTCTAACCACCATATTGAACATACATTAAATACATGTACATGCATAAGATGTGGTTTTGATATATTTTCATTGTTATATTTGTTTCTTATTATAGCAAGTTTATGTTGTATTGTATTAAAATATCTTTATGTTAACCTTTGAATTATCAAGAATTAATTGAGATATCACAAAGTTGGTCGTGTAAAATAGTAAATATTTATTTAGAATTATATTTTATTTTAAAAAAATGAAGACATTAAAAAACATTCAAACCTAAATTTTTTTATTGTTTGAGAAAATCAAAATTCAAAGAAATATATACTTTGATAGAACCTCTAAGGACAATTCCAACAAAATAACTTTGTGCAACATCTATAGTACTTGTGTTGTTGTCATTACCAACCTTGATGGTATTCCCCACCTTAACTAGCGCACCTATCATGGTCTTCATGTATTCCACTCCATCATTTAGTTTTATAATCATATAAAATTATATTAATCATTATTTTTGCATTCTCCTTGAAATATGTGTCAATATAGGAAGGACATGGAGAGTCTTTTTCTAGAGCCTAGTCTGAATTAAGGAAAATTTTAATGATCCATAATTATCTAAAAGTATAGAAACCTTTGTCAATTTTACTAATTCTTAAAATACTAATTATAAATTGTTGGGTGATATTATTTTTAATAGGAGATTCATAGAGTCCGTATTAGAGTAAAAAAATGTGGAACCATTTCTTTCAAAATGTATAGATCAAAATGTATTATTATTCTCTATATTTGTTATTTTAAATTTGATTGAGTAAATTTCATATATTATAATAGTTGGATAATATAACTTAATAAAATATTAGGAAAAAATAAATATTAATAAAATATAATAATTGTGATTTTAGTAAACAATTATATTATAACTTTGTCTTGTAATCTTTGAATAATAAAAATTAAAAAAATAAAATAACACTATTATTACATAATCATCATTATTATTACTGAATAGTTATGTTATAATGTTATTATTATGATATAAAAAAAAAGACATAAATATTCAAGTCAATCATTTTACTCATCATATTTAAGTATTTTTGTTTCTAAACACATTTAATCAACATGTTGTATCTTGTTGGACAACAAACAATTCACCTTGAACAACATTTATACATTATATGACATTAATGGTTATAAATTTTTGCAATCACAATCCAAATTAAACAATTTCATAAAAGTAAAGTTAAACATTATATGACAATTGTAAACTTAAATGAGTGATACATATCAAATTTCACTTAAAAATAGAGAAATCATTAACAATGTTCGTCATTAGCATAATCATAATACATTTTACAAATAAAACAACAACAACAACCACAACCACAACATTATATGAGGAAAATAATATACATGAGCGATACACATATGAATATACATGTCAAACATATATCTTAAAAAAATATGCAATAAACATGTCATATATAGATCTCGAGTCAAATATTAAATAATCAATATAAATGGAAATAAATACCACTACTAGCTAGGTCCACCACCCGATCCAAGTGCATTAGTGTCTCTGCTACTAGAGGCAGAGCCTCTATCAAGGAAAAGCTATCTCAGAAATAAATGTTGGAAAAAGTGCACTATCAAGTGTCTTTATATCAATATCGTGAAGATGTGCAACAATAAAAGATGTGAACATAGTGTCAAAAGCATCAAAATATTGTGACACATGTGGAGGAAGTGGAGGAAGAGGAGGAGGGGGATCAGTGGATGATGACACGTGTGGACAAGGAGAAAGACATTGATTAGTCGATGGTGACACAAGAAGAGGAGGATGGGAGGATAAGTAGAATATGGAAACTCATGTGGAGGATCAGAAGGAGGAGGAGGAGGAGGTGGATCAGACGTGGATGCAATTTTAATTACATGTGGAGGGGGAACAAGAGGAGGAGGATGAGGAAAAGGAGGAGGATCAGACATGGATTCAGGTTCAAACACATGTGTAGGGGAAGAAAGAGGATCGGTAGATGTTGCATTCGACTCATTTGGAGGAGATTCAAGAGGAGGAGGACAAGAACCATGTGGTGGAGTAGATGATCTAGGTGGATATTGGTGGCCAACCACCTTTTCCGAATTCCAACTAGCTCATCTTGAGAGTTTTTAGTTCATCATGTTTCTTTGTAATGGGGGAATTTATTTGTAATTATGAGTTCTTCACTTACAAGGATGTCTTGAATCCATATACAATATCCAGGTAGATATTGGTGGCCTCCCACCTATTCCAACTAGCTTATTTTGGAAGTTTTCATGTCAGTACATCTTTCTATACTTCCAGGGCCGTTTTGGGGCTCTAAACAATGTTTTATTGGCAAGCCACAATCAAACTGTAGACAGAGTCAGAGTTCGACGACATAATGCGTATTTCTCGAAAATACCTTTCGAATGGGTGATCACGCACCTAAAACAGAGATCATATGCAAACATTACGACCGCAAGAAGTTAATGTACTAACTTACCCCAATGGGGCCCACATGACTTTTGGTGTTTCATATCCTAGGGTTAGCTTTTTGGATGTCTAGGGTTTTGGCATTCATGTTTATCATAAAAAGTCCTTTAGAGCCTCATTGTAGTCATCTTCTTGCGAATGAGCATAGCCATCACATCTCTTCTCAAAGATAAAGATGCCACCATTCTAGCGAGTCTTGCACTTTGTATTTTTATAGTCTATGTACATTTATTTCATTAATAGAAATCATGTATTGTTGTATTTCTCTGTTTCTTGAAATTGTTATGTGTATTTCATTGTAATATCTCTTATTTCATTTCGTTCCAAATATAATATGGATCAGTGGTATTTGAGCAGGCTGCTCTACTTGATAGTTTTTCAGTGTATGTGCCCGACGAGGTCCGAGTACAAAAATTTGGGTCTTGAGCTTGTATCCCTTTAGGAAAATATCTCTCGCACACCCAAGAAACCCTCTATGGTGGAAAAAAAGAAAAGCGATGGAGAAAAAGATTCTATTAAATTGTTGTTTGAGCAAGCTCTCGCACGACAGAGGGATGAAATGATGGAGAATTTCACCCACATCCTTCAACACCTACCCATAGCAACAATCGCATCTTCATCAAGTGACCACTTTCGAGGAACCTCTCCCTTCAAGGTACAAGTTAATTTTTATACTCCCATATTTGAAGGTTAGATAGATGCGATGCCTTAGAAAAATGGTTGAATATGCTAGAAGGTTATTTCTCTGTTCACAATTTTTTCGATGGGGAAAATATCACCTTCGCACTCCTCAACGCTCTCCCCCATGTCAAACATTGGTGGGAAACTTACTGGGAGTAAAGTTCCACAGAGTAATATGGAGTCGAGCCCACTTCATAATTTTTTGTGGATGCGGTCAAGGAACAATACTACCTTGTTGATAACTATGAAGACATGTACATGAGATGGACCATCTTGTGACAAGAGAAGATCCAAATAGTGTCAGATTTCACAAATGATTTCCATACCTTGCGCACCAAGCTGGGTATCAAAGACTCCAAGAAACATTTGGTTCTGCAATACCATGGGGCTCTGCATAGGTACATCCTAACCGAAATGGATTTCCTAAAAATCTCATCATTGGGAGTTTCCTATCGATTTGTTGTCAAAATCGCGAAGAAATTTAGGAACCAGAACAAATGGGAGTTCATTTCTTCAAATCTGCAACAACCAAATCATGGTAAATATGGACCTAACCAACAACTTTCTGAAAACCAGTACAAGAAACAGGAAAATAAAGGGAAAGGAAAGACAAAGAAGGACACTGGAAGTGGCGCAACTTCCAAAAAATACTCTGGCACAACACCGATGAATGTCGCTCAAAACAATCATTCGTGGCCAAGGTCAAATACAATGAGTTGAACCCTGATTCAGAATCTGGTCTAGAAATTATTGGAAATAGACAGATCATCGACGCAGACCCTACTGCTAGTACCGTGACTGCAAAAATTCAACCAGAAGAACTAGTAGATCTTGAAGAGGGGGAGCCCATCTTCCATTCATAGATGTGGGTTAATGACGCAACCGCACCCTCAGGTACGTTGCTCACACAGGGCCTTCTCCTCTCTTGGCCCGAAGAACCCAAAAATCTCTTCAAATCCCTTATCGGGACTTTCCAACACCCACAAAACTCTCCTTATCAATCTCCCTGCTCAAATCGGGAAATCGGATTTCGCGTTATCGCGAATCCCGTGGTCACGAATTCGGGTCTCACAATTCCCCGAATCCCAATGAAAACTCACCCGCGCTTCCCTACTTCTGTCGGGAATTTCCCCGTCGGGAAATCGGCACCTACGGTGTGGCGAATTTCTTGCTCCACAGATCCCGGACTCCCGATCCTCGATGGCACCTCTCTCCACTCCTTATCTCCTTCTGGCTAACTCCTTTTCCATGCGACCTGCTAGTCCACGAGACCATGTCCTTTCCCCTATCGGAGTTTCGGACTTCGCGGGATTGGAGTGTGTAGAACTTACGTTCTCAGGATCTCTGATTCTCCGATCCCCGATGCCACTTGGCATTGAGTCCTGCGAGGGTTGACCCTTTGACACCTGTCCTCCCTCGGTGTATCGAAGTTCATGAGTTCACGAATCTGGATACCAAGAATTCCAGGACTCACAAATCCCCGACGCCAGCTGTCCTTTACGTTATCATCTATGGCCCACACTTCCGTCATGATCGGGAAATCACGTATCGAGATATCGCAATTTCAAACGCACTTGTTTACAGGACCCTCCAAGTCCCGAAACTCGATATGGATGACACCTGTCCTCCACGGTAGTGCTATGACTGTGTGGCCGTCACGTTTCAGATTTTTGTAATTCCTCCTGCAATGATTTTCTCGCCACCGAGAATCCCGATATACCGATCCCCGATGCACGTGAGAGCTTACTCCTCCACGTCACCACTTCCTCGTCGCCCTATCGGGTATCGCAAAATCGAAATTCCTGATGCATCGATTCTTATGTCCTCAAGAACCCCGAAATGCCGAACCTCGACTCCTCTCGGATTTCTGACGCGTGTCCTGTCGAGATCAACGGCTAGGATTCCCCATCGGTGTTTCGACACCCAAAAGGCCTCGAACTTCTGAACCTCTGGAACCTCGATGCCTCACATGGGCTTAAACCCTTTGCAGCTTCTGCCTAATCTGACGGTTGGCGGGAAATCAACTGTTGATCCAATGGCTCACGGTGTCCTGATCTTAAACTCCTGATATGGCCGTAACTTCCTCGCTACTTCTGGTGGATCTAACGGCTCACGGGATTTTCACCAACTTCTTCACGCTGTCCCTCAACAACCTCGAAGGATTTATCCCTCTTGAGCTCTTCTCACGACTTCGAGCCTCAAAAGAGGATCTTTGCATGCACTCCTTGTGGCAACTCTGCAAACACTTCAAGTGTTTAGCCTCTCTTGACTCTGCGCACACCTGTAGCAACAGTCTTCCAAAACTTCTGCTCAGATTCACAACTGAGACTTCCTTATGCCTGCACACTCCTAGTACAACTCAGCAACCCCACTTAACTTCTGGGTGAATGAGAATAAGAGTTAAACTACCTGAGCTTCCATCAACGCACTCCTTGCGGATGTTTTCGACTGCACTCCTTGCAGGAATCTTCGCTCAGATAGAGAAACAATTGAAAATCATTCTTCCTTTCCTTCAGATTTCAAACTCAACCATGAAATCATATGCACAGCATATCAAAGAAAATGAATAACAGGAAAACAACCATTCATGAGCATATCATCAACACACACACACATAGACATAAAACCATGAATCTGAATCAATCCCTTCTATTAATTCAAGATCTGTACATGGATGTTCTTCTACAGTTCTTTGCTACTCTACTATGCTATTCCTTCTCTGAATTATGCTAGCCCTTATTACAATGTACAATGAGGGTGTCTATATCTGTTTTCCCTCCTTCCATCTAAAACTGTCTAATCTAGAAATAAATCCTATCTACCTGCAATAACTAGATTAAATGCCTCCTATCTACTTCAGACAAGAGCGTATGGCTTGAGGTCTGATACAATATACAAAAGGTGCTCCTTCATAAATGGTTCATTGAAGGTTTGGCGCATCATTTCCAAAAAGTTTTCAAAGCAATATGTCATGTGTTAAAAAAACACATGCGCTGGCTCCACGCTTGCTTTGGTAGTTGCGATGCTCCTGCATCAGTTAAGGGGACCCTGTTACATTTCATTTTTGATAACGGTAGCTAGAATAACCTCACCTGAGTTGAGGTAGTCAAACAGTTGGAGTTGTAGAAAACAAAACACCCGCAACCATACAACATCAGATGGCTTCACCAGGGACGCGATCTCTGTGTCATCCAACATTATCACCTTTCCTACGACATCCAGCCCTTCAAGGATGAGGTAGTTTGTGATTTTTCCCCTCTTGATGTCTGTTATGTTTTTTTGGGCCAACCATATATGTGGAAACATCATTTTGTTTATGAGTCTCGACCCCGTAGTGTAATTATTACTCTGGGGGGTCATATATACATGATACCAAAGGTAATTCCAAGTATTATTCCACCAAAACAGTGCCGCAACGTAATCTCTCATACTGTGAAATTCATCATCTTCCCAATCTATTCAAAGGATGCACAAAAGGCCACTACAACCTCAACACCTTCTATCCAACAGAAGAAAATTGCATAAGAGAAAGCATATATTGTTTCTTCACCTACAATGGTGCCTACACAATACTCCATCAAGCCCAGAGACAATAGATTGATGGAATAGATTCAACCCTGCTAGCATAAGGTTTGTGACAACCTACTACAAACCAAGCAACACAACTTCTCCAATAAGGAATGCAACTCACCAAGATTTAGATTCAGAAAACATCCATAGACCAAGCAACACAACTTCTCTAATAAGTCACGCAACTCACCAATATTTAGATTCAGAAAATGCTTTCACCTTTTCCTTGAGAAATCAATGCAATGGATACCATTTCTTCCTAAGGGGGGGAGGATTGATCCAGGTGGATATTGGTGGACCCCCACCTGTTTCAAATTCCAACTAGATCATCTTAACAGTTTTCAATTCAAAACATTTCTCTGTAATGGGGACATTTCTTTGTAATTGTGGGTTCTGCACTTACGGGGTTGTCATGAATCCCTACACAACATTCAAGAGGATATTGGTTTCCTCCCACCTATTCCAACTGGTTTATTTTGGATTTTTTCATGTCAATACATCTTTATGTACTTCCAGGGCCGTTTTGGGGCTCTAAAATAGTGTTTTCTTGGCTTGCCACAGTAAAATTGTAGACGGATTCAAGTTTTGACAACATAATGCATAGTTCTCTAAAATACCTTTCGAATGGGCTATAACGTGCCTAAAATGAAGATCGTATGCAAAATTTAAGACCCCTAGAAGTTAATGTACTAACTTACCCCAACGGGGCCCACATGACTTTTAGCGCTTCATCTCCTTGGATTAGGTTTTCGGATGTCTAGGGTTTTGGCATTCATGTTTATCATAAAAAGGCCTTCAGAGATTCATTTTAATCATCTTATTGCAAATGAGAATAGTTGTCACATCTCTTCTCAGAGATAAAGATGTCACCATTCTAGCGAGTTTTTCACTCTGTATTTTTACAATCTCTGTAGATTTCTTTCATTAATAGAATTTCTATATTTCTCTTTTTTTTTAAATTTTTATGTGTATTTCATTGTAATATATCTTCTTTCATTTTGTCCCAAAAATAATCGAGATCAGTGGTATCAGAGCAGGATTCTCTTGATTGTTTTTCAGTGCATCTCCCTGACAAGGTCCGAGTACAACAATTTGGGTCTTGATCTTGTCTCTCTTGAGGACAATCGTTCTCACATGAAGAATAAACCCTCTATGGTGGAAGAAAAGAAAAACAATGGAGAAAAAGATTATATTAAACTGTTGCTTTAGCAATCTCTCGCGCATTAGAGGGATGAAATGATGGAGAATTTTTCCCACATCCTTCAACGCCTATCGATAGAAACATGTGCATCTTCATCAAGAGGCCACTTTGGAGGATCCTCTCCCTTCAAGGTACAAGTTAATTTTGGTATTCTTGTATTTCAAGGTCAGATAGATGCAGATGCCTTAGAAAAATGGTTGAATATGCTAGAAGGTTATTTCTCTTTCACAATTTTTCTGACATGGAAAAGATCACCTTCACAGTCCTCAAGGATCTCCCCCATGTCAAACATTGGTGGGAAACTTACTCAGATAAAAGTTCCACAAAGGAATTTGGAATATATGGGGCCAAACCCACTTGGCATATTTTTGTGGATGCGGTCAAGGAACAATATTACCCTGTTGATAACTATGAAGACTAGTACATGAGATGGACCACACTATGGTAAGAGAAGAGAGAAACAGTTCTAGAGTTCATACATGCTTTCCATATGTTGCACACCAATATGGGTATCAAAGACTCCAAGCAACATCTAGTTCTGAAATACCGTGGGGCTATGCATAGGTACATCCAAGTCGAAATGGATTTCCTAAACATCTCATCATTGGGAGATTCCTATTGATATGTTGTCAAAATAAAGCAGAAATTTAGGCACCAGAACAAATGGGAGTTCGGATCAACAAATATGCAACAAACAAAGCATGGTAAAGATGGCCCGAACCAACATCCTTATGGAAACCAGTCCAAGAAATGAGAAAAGAAGGGGAAAGGAAAGATGAACAATGACACTAGGAAATGGTGTGACTTCCACAAAATCCCCTAGAACAACACAGATGATTGCCTCTCTAAACATTTATTGGTGGTCGAGGTCAAAGACAATGAGTTGAACTCTGATTCAAAATTTGATCTAGAAAATATTGAAAACAGAAAGATCATCGACGTAGACCCTACTGCTACTGTCATGACCACAAAAATTCAACCCGGAGAACCAATAAATCATAAATATGGGGAGCGCCTCTTCCATTCACAGATGTGGGTGATGGGGACCCCGTTACATTTCAGTGTTGATAGTAGTATCCAAAAGAACCTCATCTCATCTAAGGTCATCAAATAGTTTGGGTTGTAGACAACACCATACCTGCATCCATAAAACATCGAGTGGTTTAACCAGGGACGAGATCTCTATTTCAGCCAGCAGTGCCTCCTATCCTATGGAATCCATTCCTTCAAGGACGTGGTAGTGTGTGATGTTTCCTCTCTTGATGTCTGTGATGTTTTTTTGGGCTAACCATATATGTGGAAATTTCATGTTGTTTATGAGTCTCGACCCCGTAGTGTCATTATTACTCTGGGGGGTCATCTCTACAGGATACCAGAGGTATTTTCGACTATTTTTACACCAAAAAAGTTCCACGAGGTAATATATCATACTGCAAAATTCATCCTCTTCACAATCTATTCAAAGGATGCACAAAAGGTCACAACAACCACTGCATCCTCAACACCTTCTATCCAGCAGAAAAATATTGCAGAAGAGAAAGAATAAATTGTTTCTTCACCTAAAATAATGCCTACACAATACCCCATCGAACCCAGAGACAACAAGTTAATGGAACATATTCAACCCTTCCAACATCAGGTTCGTGACAACCTTCCACAGACCAAGCAATGCAACTTCTACAACAAGCCATGCAACTCACCAAGATTCAGATTCAGAAAACGATTTCTCCTCTTCCCTGGGAACTCAATTCAATGGAGGCCATTGATTCCTAGGGGGGGAGGATTTATCCAGGTGGATATTGGTGGCCACCCACCTCTTCCAAATTCCAACTAGATCATCTTGATAGTTTTCAATTCAACACGATTCTCTATAATGGGGATATTTATTGTAATTGTGGGTTATGCACTTACGGGGCTGTCCCAAAGCCCTACAAAGCATCTGGATGGATATTGGTGGCCTCCCATCTATTCCAACTGGATTATTTTGGAATTTTTCATGTCAGTACATCTTTCTGTACTTCCAAGGCCGTTTTGGATCTCTAAACAATGTTTTCTTGGCTTTCCATAGTCAAACTATAGATGGAGTTATATTTTTATGACATAATGAATAGATCTTGAAAATACCTTTCAAACGAGCTATCACGTGCCTAAAACAAAGATCGTGTGCAAACGTTATTACCCCAAGAATTTAATGTACAAACTTACCCCAATGGGGCCCACACAACTTTTGGCACTTCAACGCCTAGGGTTAGGTTTTTGGATGTCTAGGTTTTGGGCATTCATTTATATCATAAAAAGGCCTTCAAAGCCTCATTGTAATCATATTCTTGCAAATGAGTGTAGTCATCACATCTCTTCTGAGAGAGCTTCCACCATTCTAGAGAGTCCTACACTCTGTATTTTTAAAGTCTCTGTACATTTCTTTCATTAATAGAAATCATGTATTGTTGTATTTCTCTATTTCTGGAAATTTTTATGTGTATTTAATTGTAACATATTTTATTTGATTTCATTCTGAAAAAAATCTGGATCAGTGATATCAGAGAAGACATCTCTTGATCATTTTCAGAAATTTAGACAAAAATTGAGCAGAAATTTAGGCACCATAACAAATGGGAGCTCATATCTGTAAATCTGCAAAAATCAAAGCATGGTAAAGATGTCCCTAACCAATAGCCTTCTGAAAACCATTCTAAGACACATGAAAATAAGGGGAAATGAAAGATGAAGAATGACACTGGAAAGTGATGATACTTCCACAAAATCCCCTGGCACAACACCGATGAATGTCACTCGAAATAGTCATTAGTGGCAGTGGTCAAATACAAGGATTTGAAACCTGATTCAGAATCTGATCCAAAAAATATTAAAAACATACACATCATCGACACAGACCCTACTACTATTGTCGCGAACACAACAATTCAAACAGAAGAACTAGTAGATCCTGAAGAGGGGGAGAACCTCTTCCATTCACAGATGTAGGTGAAGGGGACCCCGTTACATTTCATTATTTATAGTGGTATCCAGAAGAACCTCATATCATCTGAGGTCCTCAAATAGTTGGGGTTGTCGACAACACCACACCCGCAACCATACAACATCAGATGGCTTCACCGGAGATGAGATCTTTGTGTCATACAACAGTGTCTCTTGTCCTATGGCATCCAACCCTTCAAGGATGAGGTAGTGTGTGATTTTACCCCTCTTGATGTCTATGATGTTTCTTTGGGCCAACCATATATGTGGAAACATCATTTTTTTTATGAGTCTCGAAACTGTAGTGTCATTATTACTCTGGGGGGTCAAATCTACAGGATACCAGAGGTAGTTCCGACTATTGTTCCACCAAAAACATGCCACAAGGTAATCTATCATACTGCAAAATTAATTCTCTTCACAATATATTCAAAGGATGCACAAAATGTCACAACAACCACTACATCCTCAACACCTTCTATCCAGCAGAAGAAAATTGCAGAAGAAAAAGCATAAATTGTTTCTTCACCTACAATAATGCCTACACAATACCCCATCGAACCCAGAGACAATAGGTTGATGGAACATATTCAACCCTTACAGCATCAGGTTCTTGACAACCTTCCACAGACCAAGCAACGCAACTTCTCCAACAAGGCACGCAGCTCACCAAGATTCAGATTCAGAAAATGATTTCTCCTCTTCCCTGGGAACTCAATGCAATGGAGGCCATTGATTCCTAAGGGGGGAGGATTGATCCAGGTGGATATTGGTGGCCACCCACCTGTTCCAAATTCCAACTAGCTCATCTTGACAGTTTTCATTTCAGTAAGTTTCTCTATAATGGGAACATTTCTTTGTAATCGTTGGTTATGCACTTACGAAGCTATCCTAAATCCCTACACAACATCCAAGTGGATATTGGTGGCCTCCCACCTATTCCAATTGGATTATTTTGGAATTTTTCATGTCAGCACATCTTTATGTACTTCCAAGGCCGTTTTGGGGCTGTAAACAACATATTTTTGGCTTTCCATAGTCAAGTTGTATAGGGTCATAGTTTGATGACATAATGCATAGTTCTTGAAAATACCTTTCCAAAGGGCTATCACGCACCTAAAACGGAGATCGTATGCAACATTTATGACCTTGGGAAGTTAATGTACTAACTTACCCCAACGGGGCCCTCATGGCTTTTGGCACTTCATCTCCTAGGGTTAGGTTTTTGGATGTCTGGGGTTTTGGCATTCATGTTTATCATAAAAAACCCTTCAGAGCCTGTAACACCCTAGGTTTTGAACCCCCATTTTAAATAATGTATTGTTATAATCCTGAGAGGCCAGAGTGCCCAGACAATTATTGAAGGGCCAGTATGCCTAAGAAATGTCATGTTTTGATCATTAATAATAATAAACACATCGGTGGTTGCTAGACAGACAAGGACTAGAGTTATAAGGGGTTATGATTCCACAAGAGAGGGAGCTTGAGGTACTAAGTTTTATTCTTATTTTCTTATTACCCTTCTTGTCTAAGGGAGGGGATCAGTTAACTGAACTTCTTGGGGAAGGCCAGGAGGTTCTTGTTTTCCCCATGAGGTTACTTAAACCCACCTCTGATCTGATGGGGCAGTTGGACTGATGAATTGGTCACTGATTTCACATTCACTCACTCATTCTTCCCTCACACACTCTCATGCAAGCACTCCCATGCACTCCCTGACCCATTCATTGACCCATCCCCACCTACGTCTTGGTTGGAAAAGAAAAAGGAAACAAAGCTGCTGAATAATTAGAAATGAGATAGTTGGTTGTAGTGGTCACTGGTGTGATCTAGCTATGACCTGGGGCCTGCATGTCTGAAATGCATTGGCATGTGCCTTGTTTTTCCCACAACTGTGAGAACTGAGAGTTCCAACATTGAGATTCTGGACCAACTATGCTGGAATCCCTGGCAGGAAGGAGAAGGATTGCCTGAGGGATTGTGTGGCATAGAAGGGTGGAGGTATATTCTTTCTGGTGGCACAGGCTGGGTAGAAGAGAGTTGGGCATTTGGATTGTTGTGGGTGTCGGGAAACCCATGAGAGCTTGAGATATGAATGGTTTGTGGATTCATAGCCCTGGCTCAAGGGTGACACTGTTGTTGATATTTGGAGTAGTTGTGTCTACGGTTGGGTGGAACATCCTTGGTCTGCATCTAGTCAATGTCATCTTTCATAAAGATAAGTTCTCTCTATCATGATATCCCTACCTATGTATGAATGTATTTCCACCTTGTAATTTAATTATCATCTACATGTGTATGAATTTATTTCCGTTGTGTATATTTAATTATTGTTTAACGTAATCTTTAGATTATGCATGCTTGCTAGATATTGTTGTGCATGTTGTTAAATATGTTATCTTATTCATCCTTAATGACTAAAGAAGGTATCTATAAGAGAAAGAAGTTTGAGGGCAGGCTTGCAGGTAACATACCCATCCTGTGGGTGGCTTGGTATGTTACAATTTGGTATCAGAGATTCTGGTTGAAACATTGAGCAGGTATGGGTCTGGTCTGTTGCTCAGAATCTCATGGTTGAGATAGAACTCTGACTGGGAAGTTGAAAATATCAAGAGGAATGGCGTTGTAGAAGATACGCTGGAGATGAAATGTCATAGAACCTCTGTGGGGGTTCAAAGGATCGTGACCTTTCATTTTTAATTCAGGAGCGATCACCACCGTAGGATCGGAGAGATCCGGGATCGTTGGATCTGAGGACAGGAAAAAAGGGGTTATCCAATGAAAAGGAAGCAAGGTTAAAAGTCATGATCATCGGATCCCCTTGGAGAGAGAGATCAACAGCCAACAGGCATTGCGGGGAACCAAGTTGCATGAGAGATAATTCACAAGGTGGTCCTGCAATCCAAACCATGGTTTCCCTTAGGGGTTACGTGTCAGCATCAAGAGAATTGTGGGGCAAAAAGCAGGTTACTCCAAACCACCGATGCATGCCCCTGCAAATTGAAAGGCATGCATTGATGTGACAAGTTAGAGCTTGAAAATCAAAACTCCAAATAATCGAAGTAGCTGGGGACCATCAGTCCATAGGAGGACACGCGTCAACCAATTGTGTGCTCCGAGTGAAAGAACTCTAGGAAAGATAGAGCAAGGAGAATTTGAGTTTTGAAACTCCCAAAGCCCGAAGAGCCAGATACCTGAAGTAAGCAACGACTGTCAGATTGTCGAAAGTAGATCCTGACCTTCGATCGCTAAGAGGTTACGTGTCAGCAGATTAGTAACTCCGGAGGAATCCGTTCGAGAGGTGTTCAGTTGAGGTTTGAGACTCCCGAAGCTCAGAGAGCCATAGAAAACCTCGACCGTCTGATCATCCGAGAAGATCTCAACCATTGATTTTCTGAGAACCACGCGTCACCAAAGCCATGAATTTGGATAAAATCAAGTGGGGCCAAATAAGTTTGAAATTTGAGATCTCCGAAGTCCAGAGCCCCAAAGAAATCATAGCTGTCAGATTGAGGAGGACACGTGGAGAAGATTTGTGGACTCCGGGTGAAGACCCGAATTGAATCTTGGTCTTCCGATCTAGGAGGATGCATGGTGACATATTGGTCCATTTAGGAATTCAGAGTTCGGGAGAATTGAAAGTGTCCTAGTTTGAAAACTCCTGAAGCCCTGAAGCCCGAAGAGCTGAAGTGATGAAGCACGATGATGTCACCTGGGATAATGTGGACACATGGGATGTGTGCCACTTGTCAGTAATATTTGGGCATTTGGAACATTGAAAATTTGATTAGAACATGACACGTGTCACCCACTTGATTAGGCCATGTGGCTACTTCCAGCATTTTTCCACGTGGCAACAGATTGTGCAGTCCAGAAGACTAGGAACCCCATAATGGAAAGGTGTGTTAGGTTGCGTTGGGTCAAAACTCTCGAAGGATAGAGTATATATTGACCGTCGATTACAGAGGACATGTGTCAAAGGATCGTCGACTTCGGGTGAAAGAACTCTAGGATAAAATGCAGGAGGGAAGTTTGAAACTTCCAAAGCTCGAAGTGTCGAAATGATTCACAACCATTGATCTATGGGAGGACACCTATCAGTAGATCAGGAACTCTGGGTAAAGGCATTCTGGGAGGAGGCAAGAAAGAAAATTTGAGGCTCCCAAAGCACGGAGTCCCGAAGTGGATCTCGATTGTTGATCGCGAGAGAGGACGAGGACCATTGATCTGGTCCTCATTGAAATTCTCGAAGTCCCAAAGCTTTGGAAAAACACTTTTCAGCTAAGCGCAATGTCATGACCATGGTCGTATGCATCTTGAGAGCTAAGGAAAGGAGGGATAAGGGAATACTTGGTTGTCTCCGAGACAGAAAAGTGCTAAGGGAGGATTTAGCTATGGTTTCTAGTCGTGATCTCCTAGGGAGGTGGTTTGAAGGAGGCATTTGCATAGGGTGAAAGTCTGTGTCAGCCAAGGATAAAAGGAAACTATTATTTTCGGAGAATGGGGATATAATCTCCATGAACAAAAAAAAGAAAGAGACTTGTAGCATGGTTTGGAAATTTGTTTTTCCTATAATACACATAATTCTAACAAAATGGTCACTTGCACATTTTGCAGAATTAGGAGGATTAAGTGCATCAGCTCAGGATGCGTATTGAAGAAATGGAAGAAGGCGAGGGAGCTTCCAGTCATGAAAATGAGGTTGAAGGCCAGAATACCAGAGCTGGTAATGTAGAGATAGAGTCCAATGGGCGCAAGGTAAAAGAAGAGCAGGAAACGTTAATAGAAATGGTAAGAAGCCTGAAGATGGAAGTGGAAAGCTACAAAGAAGACAACGAGAGACTGATGAGAGAGAAAATCTAGATAAATTCTCAAGTGTTGTAGAGCTTAAATTATTTGTAGAGGCAAATGAGGAAGGGATCAAACTCAACACAAGAGGAATAAGGAAGGTGTCATGAAAGAGGAGATGCTCGTGGAAGATCTAGTTATTCCATAAGTGCTATTAGAGCTCATGAAAACCATTGAAGTCCTTAGTCAGGAAGAAAGTTTTATGCATCGGATGATCCCGTAAGTAGTACAGAAGTGTCTCCTATCAGACACCAGAGAACGAAACAAGAGGTAGATTGTTTGCAGGGAGAGTTGAGGAAGCTCAAGCCACCTTCCTTCGATGGTGAAAGAGAAAGGGAAGATGATGCTGAAGCATGGGTGCTTGGGCTCTGGAGATATTTTCAGTTGCATAACAATTCATCAAACCTGGAAGATAGGATTTCCACCTACCATTTAAACGAGAAATATGCAGTGTGGTTAGACCAACTGAAGCAAGTGGAGGATGTTGATGAATGTAGGATCACTTAGAAACAGTTCAAGAAGTAATTCTCGAAGGAGTACCTCTCAAAGAGTTTGCAAGATACCAGATATATAAAATATGCAGAACAGAAACGAAATGCTAGAAATGACAGAATAACAGTAAAATATCCAGCATAATCTTCACAATACACAGAAATGATATACGAAATAGCAACAGAAATAACACTTTGAATC
>ML782513.1:255092-284032 GCA_009831015.1 Picea engelmannii
ATAATATCCAAGCTAGGGTTCTCATACCCTCGACTCTTATTTATACTAAAAAGAAGCATCTAGAGGAAGATCCTTCTAGAAGCGGAAGCTTCTATTAGGTCTTCTTACATCCGCCTTATTCTATTTTATTGAAAGGTCTTATTGATATTGACCTTTATTAAATCCAAATACATTGATCTACCTATGTGCGGGTTAGGACCTTAACAAAGTTTCTATGACAAGAAAATGCAGGAGTTATTTGAACTTGGGTTGGGAAGCATGATTATGGTAGAATATGAGAAGAAGTTCTTTGGATTGTTAAAGTATGTCAAGTTCATTCGTGATGAGAAGGTGAAAATACAGATATTTCTAAGTGGATTTCCAGCCTTCTATAAGGAAAATATCAAGTATGATGAACCCAAGACCTTGACTGAAGCCATCAGGAAGGATAAATACCTGTATGAGAAAGGCCAAAGAAGAGAATCACTACATCAATATTGGAAGGACAAGAATAATGCGAAGTTCGATCAGAGGAGGAAAGGATTCAAACCTCCCTTCAATAGGAATGAGCCAAATAGAGATCATCAAGATCAGTATGCTAAAGGGGATTTCAAGAAGGAAGATTCCTTGGTAAAAAGGGGAAGACCACCAATCCAATGTTGGGCATGCAAAGAATATCACATGTACAATGATTGCCCACACAGAAAGGACAGAGTGAATACTATGCAAAAAATCCAAGAGGCTACAACAGTCGGAGATATGGGAAGAATCTAAGAAGTTTTAATTGATCGACAATCAGAGTACCAGTCCAATATGATTGAGGTGGAAGGTAAGATCATAAATAATCATGTTACCATTTTAATTGATTCAGGAGCAAGCCATTGTTACATTGATCCTAAGATAGTGGATAGATTACATTTGGAGAAAAGTAAACATGGAAAAACAAGTTTGGTTCAATTAGCCACTGGAACAAAAAGAACAATCCATGATATGGTCAGAGGTTGTTTCATTAGTCTTAATGGTGTGAATACTAGTACCGATCTAAATATCATACCATTGGGGTCTTATGATGTTATGATTGGGATGGATTGGTTGGACAATCATCATGTTGTCCTAGATTTTCATAACAAGATATTTACATGTCTTGATGGAAATGGAAAATAAAGCACTGTGAAAGGAGTTCCAAGACCCATCTCTATAAGGGAGATTTCGGCCTTACAACTAAAAATATGTTTTAGAAAAGGATGTCAACTGTATACAACACATGTGGAGGATCTAGTTGATACAAAGGGGCCAATCCTCGAAGATTTCTCGGTGCTATAGGAATTTGAGGACGTATTCCAAGAAATACCTGGATTGCCACCAAGAAGGGAGATAGATTTATCAATTGATTTTGTGCCAGGAGATTCCCCGATGTTGAAAACACCTTACAGAATGAGCACACCATAATTAAAAGAATTACAAATGCAGTTGGGATAATTTTTGAAGAAAGGGTACATACGTCCAAGTGTTTCACCTTGGGGAGCAACAGTACTTTTTGTCAAAAAGAAGGATGGAACCTTGAGGTTTTGTATTGACTTCCAACATCTAAACAAGTACACTATAAATAAAAAGTATCCTTTACCCCAAATTGATGACCTCTTTGATCAACTAAGAGGAGCAAAGATATTTTCAAAGATTGACTTGAGGGCAGGATACCATTAGGTAAGAATCAAGGAAGAATACATTCATAAGACATCCTTTAGGACCAGGTATGGGCATTATGAATTTGTAGTGGTGTCATTTGGACTGACCAATGCACCGGTTGTCTTCATGTGCTTAATGAATGCCATATTTAGAAATTATATGGACAAGTTTGTCATAGTATTCCTGGATGACATACTTATCTATTCTAAGTCTGAAGAGGAGCACGAACATCACTTGAGATTGGTGTTTCAAGTACTAAGAGAACATCATTTTTATGCCAAGTTGAGTAAGTGTTCTTTTTATCAAATGAAAATCCATTACTTGGGACACATTATTTAAAAGCAGGGCATAACAGTAGATCCAGAGAATATTGAAGCCATTAGAGGATGGCCAACACCAAGAAATGTGTCACAGGTCAGATCTTTTATGGGATTAGTCGGCTACTACAGAAGGTTAATAGTAGGGTTCTCTAATATTTCTCATCCCATCACTTCTTTACAAAAGAAGGGGACTAAATTTGAATGGACACTCAAGTGTGAAAATAATTTTAATCTATTGAAGGAATTACTTACTAGTGCGCCTGTGTTAAAGATTGTTGACCCAAATGAAAGTTGTGTGGTATGTACAGACACTTGTAAGGAAGCACTTTGGGGAGTCCTCATGAAAAATGGACATGTCATTGGATATGAGTCCAGAAAGCTTAAGGAGCATGAGAGGAACTATGCCACACACGACTTGGAACTTGCTTCCATTGTTCAGTCGTGAGGATGTGGAGGCATTATCTCATGGGGAATAAATTTGAATTAAGGATAGACCACATTGGCATGAAGTATCTTTTTGAACAATCGACCTTGAATGCCAGGAAAACAAGATGGCTGGAATTTTTAAGTGAATATGACTTCGATATCAAGCATATCAAGGGAAAGGAGAATAAAGTTGTCAATTCACTTAGTAGAAGAGTGCATCTCGTGCATACTATTGCTGTCAATATGCATCAGTAAGACTTGAAGAGAAGAATTTTAGATGGTCTTGGTATAGATCAGCATTACCTACAGGCAAAGGAAAACTTACAACAGGGAAATGTATAGCAGAAAGTAAAGGAGTACGACATAAAGGAAGATTGATTACTCATTCATAAAAATAGAATCTATGTTCCTAGTTCTGGAGAACTGAGGAATTTTGTTCTGAAAGAAATGCATGATGTTCCTTATGTTGGACATCTAGGTTACCAGAAAACAATTACAGCAGTAAGAAGCTAGTTCTTTATGTTGCTGATTAAATCGCTCGATGTATGGAATGTCAGAAGGTGAAGGTTGAGCATAGGCACCCAACAGGTTTGCTGCAACCATTGCTGATCCAAGAGAAGAAATGGGAAGTGATCACCATGGATTTCATCACAGGATTACCCAAAACGAATAAGAAACACGATTCAATCATGGTGGTAGTTGACAAATTAACAAAGGCTTCTCATTTTGTGTCTGTGAATACAACACATACAACAACTAATATTGCAGGTATTTTCATGAAGGAAATTGTTAGGTTGCATGGGATACCAAGGAAAATCATCTCGGATAGAGATATGAAGTTTACATCCAATTTCTGGAGGGGATTGTTTAAAGGATTTGGCACAAATCTAAACTTTAGCACAACATATCATCCCTAGACAGATGGGAAAATAGAGAGGGTCCATCGAATAATTGAAGACATGCTGAGAATGTCAATGATGCATAATCCATATAAGTGGGAAGATTACTTACACTTGGGTGAGTTTGCATATAACAATCGGTATCAATATTCATTGAGAATGAGTGCATTTGAGGCCTTGTATGGTAGGAAATGCAATACTCTGGTGAGTTGGGACAACCCAGCAAATAGGGTGGTACTTGGGTCAGAGTTGCTCAAGGACATGGAAGACCAGGTGGTCAAGATTAAGAAGAATTTAAAGGCAGCTCAGGATAGACATAAAGTTTATGCAGATAAGAACATGATAGTTAGGGAATTTAAAGTAGGGGAGAATGTAATTTTGAAAGTGAAGCCCAAGAAAATCTCTTTGAAATTGGGTAGTTGCACAAAGCTGGTAGCCAGATTCTATGGTCCATTTGAAATATTGGACAGAATAGGGACAGTTGCATACATGCTTGCAATGCCTTCTTCCATGAATGTGCATAATGTATTTCATGTATCTTTACTAAAGAAATATGTACATGATCCTAACCATGTTATTTATTGGCATCTGATTCAAGTAGAGATGGAGGGAGACTTTCAAGTTTAGCCAGTGTGGGTATTGGACAGAAAAGTCAAAATGCTTTGGAATCGAGTTATAGAACTGGTAAAAGTTCAATGGACCTACTACGGTCCTGAAGAAGCTACTTGGGAGCATGAATATGCCATGCGGGTAGAGTACCCACAGATTTTTAAATAAATTTGAGATTTTGATCTATGTTTTGTATATGCGCTGAGAATAGTGCCAAAATAAGGGGGAGGGGATGTAAGACCTGAGGTTTTGAACCCCCATTTTAAATAATGTTTTGTTACAATGATGAGTGCCCAGAGTGCCTAGACAATTATTAAAGGTCCAGTATGCCCAAGAAATTTAATGTTTTGATAATTAATAATAATAAACACATCGTTGGTTGCTAGACGGACAAGGAATAGAGTTATAGGGGGCTATGATTCCACAAGAGAGGGAGATTAAGGGACTAAGTGTTATTCCTATTTTCTTATTACCCTTTTTTTCTAAGGGAGAGGATCAGTTACATGAACTTCTAGGGGAAGGATAGAAGGTTCTTTCTTTCCCCACGAGGTTACTTAAACTCGCCTCTAATTTGATGGGGGGTTGGACTGATGATTTGGTCGTTGACTTCCCGTTCACTCACTCATTATTCCCTCACACACTCCCATGCACTCCCTGGCCCATTCATCGACCCATCCTCACCTGCATCTTGGTTGGCAAAGCGAAAGGAAATGGAGCTACTGAAGAATTAGCCACGGGATAGTTGTTTGTATTGGTCGCTGGTGTGATCTGTTGAAACAGATCTTAAATTTTTATCCTTAAGGCCTAGATTTTTTCTTTTTCGGGTTTTGGCTTTTCATAAAACAAGAGTTTCGTATCATTTCTAAATTTATGATACCTTTTTCTTAATTTTTTAGTTTTTTTTGGGTAATGAACGGAAAAAAGGTTTACAAAAAATATAAGACTTCCGATGCTTTTTTGAAAATTATTTAAAACATGTTGAAATTTAAATTTACGATTTTTAAAATTAAACTTTAAAGAATTTTTGGGATTCGGGGTTTCCTGCAAACAAATTTTTGATGCAAATCGAATCGTGAAACCCCAATCCCCGATTTCCCGAAACGTTGGGTTCTTAATTTAAACACGAATTAATTTAGTTTCTTCTAAGAAAGGTTAAGGGTTAAAATAATTATGTCGGGATTTCGGGATTCATGGTTCTGTGAGAGCAAGTCTCCTGTCATCATGTTTCCCGAAATCCAGATTTCCGAAACCCTGATCCATAAGTCATGTTAAATTAAACTAATTTTGTTTTGGTCTTAATCTTGATTATTTAGTTAATTAAGATATGTTAAGTCCTGTTTAAAAAACAAGCCATCGCGATGTCGCAATTTCGGAGATCGGATTTTATTAATAACACACGTCTCCTGTCATCATGTTTCCCGAAGTCCCGATTTCCGAAATCCCAAAAAATTCTAATCTCAATTAATTAACGTGCTAAAAGTGTTTAAATCTTAATTAAAGCATCGCGATTTCACGATTTCGCAGTTTCGGAGATCGTTTTTTATCGACTACATACCTCTTGACATCATGACTTCTGAAACCCCGAAAAATGAAGTTTTCAGCTTTAAAATATGATTAACATTAATTAACCTTTTCTTAAAAACAAGATTAATGGTAATCATTCTTAGGTGTTCATTCATGTTTCACTTACCAATTAAGTAGGTTTCTCATTTTCTTCAAAACCCGACGGTACCTAAATACGGACATTAAAAGCATATCTCGGTAAAATATCTTCCACATTAAGAGATTTAAATTCGTGACAGCTGTGCAAATCGTGTCATTTTTTAAATATATTCAAAATAAACATTCGAATGTCTATGTTTTCATTCTAAGCTGAGATCGTTCATCCATTTTCTGTGACAGGTTTTCAATTAAACGCAGAAGTCATGGCACCCAGAAAGGCACCGAAGAAGAATGAAGAGGCACAGGAAGGATATATTATCTCCGATACCACTCCACATGCTATAGATTCTATTAAATCTTGGACTCAAATCTCAGATTTGCTGGAATACGAGTTTGAGAATGCTCATCTTGATTCTGAAAATCATTTTTGGGACATAGCTGAGTCAGAGCTTCATGAGATCGCTGCACGCCCGAGGCTTGTGGCATACACTGATATGATCAACTGGGCTCTGGATAAGGTCAATATCCCTACAAGGAGCATTTTAAATGAGCAAGGATCTATCGTCGGCTCATTTAGACCAGAGCACATTCAAGTAATGTATAAACTCTCGCCGAATCATAAACATACTTTTAATGCTGAATTTTTAGCAGAGTTTCAGAGAAAAGAATGTATTGAGGCAGACCAGACATATCCCGATATGATTAGAGGATGGGCGAGGTCTGAAGAAAAGTTTAGGGCTGATGCTCATGGGACTTATGCTACAGCCTCCTTAAATGAATATATGGTTTATATAGCCATTATGTTATGTAGACTTTTCGGGAGGAAAGATCCTTGTCATTTTCATGCAGACTGGGTGCCCTTTTTAGAGGAAACTTCAGCAGGAAATGGTTTTAACTGGCATAATATTTTGTCAGATAACCTAACACAAGAAATTTTAAACTACAAAGCAGCAAAATCAAAGGGACAACCAACATCTTTTTATATGTCTGCATACATTATGGATGCAATCTGTTTTGTGACTCCCTTTCCATTAATGAATTGGAGTTGGAGCATTTCATGTTCAGAACCCATTCATAAATATCACTTGGCCCTTTGGGAAGAAAATGATAAGGACGCATTTTATGAGGTTTGTCATTTTGTTATTATTCCTATGCACATAATGTTTTTTGGATGCGAACCCCCGCACATTTCTGATGCAATCATAGAAAGTCTTAAAGCAGTTGCCGATTGGTTTATTGAGGAAAATTTATCCTACATTAGGGTTTATGGCTGTTCCATTCCCCCTCATGCACTCCCTAAATTCCTACCAGACAGATTGGTGTGCAGGGAGGTAGCTTAGCATATAGTAAAGGGTGGTGTTGGATTAGAATTAAAAGCACTTCAGAAGAAATCATGGCCATCTTTCCCTATTCATATTGGGAAATTTTCTTTATCAAATTTAGGCCATTCTAAGGTAGAGGCTGAGTCATTAGAAGAAGTAAAATTAGTATATATTGAACACAAAAAATATGACCCCTACCAAGTAATAAGTAGGCATTTCATACATTGTAATCTAAAGGCGTATAAACATGAAGTATCTATTTTTGATGATATATTTAAAGATGTTAAGTCTTATGAAGAAGTACTGAAAAGAGTCCGGGCCTTGCCACCTGACTCACAGACTGGATTCACATCTTTTCAAAGCCATAGGCGAAGTTGCCTACCCAAAAGTTTGCAGGGTGAAATTTCGACCCCACCGCTAGAACAGGAAGGACCCCCTCCAGGGTTTGAAACTAATACACAGGATAAAGAAAATAACAAAGGTAAGTTGAAGAATACCGAGATACCTTCTCAAGACATAGAGGGTTCTCAAACAAAAGAATCAGGAACGGAGAAAAGAAAAGAGCTAGAAACAATTCCAGAAATCATGAAAAATGTTCCAGAAAAGATAGGAGGAACAACGTCAACAGAGCTCGGTAGTCCTATCACTTCTTTAACTCCATAGCAGTCAAATTTTGGAACCCCCCATGAAGGATTTTTATATGTCAGTGATCTAGAGCCGATTTCGAGAGATGAAATCCCCCCATCAGATTACTTTTTCAGTAAAAAGCGAAGAGCAGTCTTCAAACAGGAAATTCATCCAAGAGGAGAAGGGATGATTAAAAAGCATAGGGTTATTATAGATGGAAAGAAACTCAAAGATGGAGAATTTGCTACAGAATTAACAGGTACAATGGGTGCTATAGAATCAAAAAATATGTATTCTGTTGGCAATTTAACAACTATGCTCGAACAAAAGGACCAAACAATAATTCAGTTGCAAGACAAATTAAAAGAAAATGAGAGAAATATTAGTTGGGGAATACAAAAGGGTCTAGAACAAGCTAGTCTAAAAGATATGCAAGAAATCCAGAAAAAGAATAAAGACTTGGAGGAGGCAAAACATATAATACAGGTCACATAGGAATAGGTTCGAAAGATGGGAGAAGAAAACAAACATTTACAAGATAAAATTATTTCTATTACTAATCAGGTAGTAGAACTTGAAAATTTCAGGACACAAGCATTGGAGATATATTTGAGAATAGAGGAAGAACAACAAAAAGTGTTCTTGAATCTGGAAGTAGTCCAGAATTATTTTCAAGAAACAAATAAGTCTTTGGAGAATGTGTTCCAAAAGGAAAGAGAAGCGAAAGCAGCTAGAATGACTTTTCAGAAAGCAATGGCTTTCTCATCAAAGGAATAAGTTGGAAAGATTCAGAACTTATCTATTTCTGAACAGGTTAAAGGGGACATAATATTAAAAGTGTGGGAAGCGAACCTAGCCAAATATAAAAGAATAACAAGAGAGGTCAATGATGATTGCCAGGGAATTTTCGATCTATTAGAAAGAGCTTCATTGAATATCGGAACAGATGATTGTTCCAGATTATTAGGTGAGATTAATATTGCCAAGCACCAGCTAAGGTTTAAAGAAGAGCCAGAGGAAATGAAAATAGAGATTTTAAAAATTAAATTGATCAATATTACAGAGATCAACAAATGGATGGTGACGCCAAATCTAAAGTTGGAAACTATTTAATTCACAGAAAAGATGATAGAAAATCGTTTGCCTGAGTTGCAGAAAAGATTTTTCTTATTTGAAGCGAATGAGTTACCAGATGCTCCCAGGAATTTTGTGAAATTTTTGGGGAAATGTGTTCAGTGTATTGAAGCGGAGAAAGGAAGTTCATCAACATAAGCTTAAAATATTTTTAAATGCTTTTATCTTTAGAAATTAGAAAGTAATTGTAAATGGTTGACATTATTTTTTATATGTAACCGTCATATTAGGAAGGTGGTTAGTCACCAACGAGAAAACTTTGATGAAAATGTATAAATGTAGTTTCTAAAGACTAAGAAAGGGCTTCAGAATTTTTGGAGAGAGCCGATTGTAATAACAGTTTTCAAATACATCATAATATAGATCACAAACGAGATTCTGAATCCTACAAATTTGTAGTTATGTGTTCTTCAACCCTGTTTATTATACTTTGTTGTATTTTTCTTTCAATTTTTTTCTAATGAATAATCAATTTGAAGTTATCTACATCATTGATTTCTAGTTCAGATTGGTTTGGATATCAAATTATTTACAGTTTTTCCTCTGGAATTGCTATTAGTGATTTTAAGACCTGTAAATGTTTTGTATCTTAATACTTAACTTCGTTAGAAACCTCGTTTTCTTTCATTATTGTCTATCGAAATATGAGATTCTTTCTTGATTAAAGCCTCATATTTTTCTGTAGTGTTTATTTGTTGTTTTATGATTCTCAAAATTGTTACAAATCCAGGAAACGGCCTTGAATGTATTTAAATTATTGTTTCGAATTTCAAAATTGTTTTTCTTGTTCTCATCTCTGGAAAATTTGAAGTAACATTTGATTAAAATCCTTTTACAAATAAATAAAGTTTATCCTCCATGACTGTTCCAAGTAGTAGACAACCCAACATTGAACCAGGCCTTCAAGATCAAACCAGTATTGCCTTGAATTTATTTAATACCATTTTACAAACAACAACTAACCGGGTTGAGTTATAACGTTCATGGGTTGCTATTGAGAGAGACATTAGCATCCAAGAACAACAGGAAGCAAGACAGAGACAGTTGAGAAATTGATTCTGCTTTAACCTTCCTTTTGAATTCTTATCCTCAAATTAGTCCTTTAAATATTTACGGATGCCTTGACAGTATACTTTATAGCCTTAAAGTATAAACTTAGAAACAACATGATCCTTTCATGACCTAGGGCCTGCATGTTTGAAATGCATTGGCTTGTGCCCTATTTTTCCCACAACTATAAGTTCTGAGAGTTACAACATTGAGATTTTGGACTAGTTGTGCTGGAAGCCTTGGCAGGAAGGAGAGGGACTGCCTAAGGGATTGCATGGCAGAGAAGGGAGGTCCATTGTCTCGGGTGGCACAGGATGGGTAGAAGAGAGATGGGTACTTGGATTGTTTTCACTATTACATATGACCAAATTTCCCATGGATTTTCGTTGATATTGCCACACTTATCTGTCGCAATTTCCACGAAATCAAAGACTATTTTGCATCGCTATTTTTTGTCTCTATATCCACAAACCAAGTGTTCATGGAAACAATGATGAAATTATCCCTACACATGTCATCACCATCAAGATAGGTTTACCTTATAAATTGTTGCAATACAGACGAAACTTCGTTGCAACAGGGATGAAAAACCGCGCCAATGTAAAAAAAGCTGTGGAAAGTTGCGACGCAAAAGTGTGGAAATAGCGAAGAAAATTGATGGCAGAGACAAAACTTACGATGCAGATGTTGTATGTGCGACGCAAAACCATTGCAAAGTGCGAAAAAATTTCATCGCTATTGCCACGCGTGTTCCAAAAAATAAATTACCTTGCAACGAACTATCGTCGATATTGTGACGCTTCCTTTAAGTTTACAAACAAAAAAAAGCTACATGAGATATGGTAATACCATATTACATTGTAATATGGTATACCATATTTATACCATATTACAATGTAATATGGTATTACCATATTACATTGTATGAGATATGGTATACCATATTACATTCTAATATGGTATACCATATTACAATGTAATATGGTAATACCATATTAAATTGTAATATGGTATACCATATTACATTGTATTATGGTAATACCATATCACATTGTAATATGGTATACCATATCACATTTCTTATCCTTTATTTCTATAGCAATATCTTTATGTGCTTTTGCAAAGGATCGATTTTGATAGTGAACTTTAGCTACCCTTCAAATTAAGATAAACCAAAAGTGCACCATGTTCTAGGTTCTACATGCATTTATTTACTTGTACAACGAATTATCAATATTAATTAATTATAACATGCAAATGTGGCATGTTAGTTCCTCCATGTTTTAGTAGAGAGTGACTCCACTTTCTCAACAAGATGCAAGAAGTTCTTTTTAAAAACAACTTAGGATAGTGATTTGTCCTGAGTGGGATGGTGACCTTGGCATTCAACAAGATAGGAACTAATTCATTGATGACAAGTGTAGCAGGTGTGCAGGTCCACTAGTGTATGGATATTATCTGCTAAGTGGCAGACTTGAACTTCCTCTTCCAAAATAGATGGCTCATATAGCTTGAGATGACTGGCATAAATGATATTATGGATGTCTAGCAAGGAAGGGAAATACTAATGGCAACCATTGTCATTAATATATTGAAGAATAATATAGGGAAAATAGCAAATAGGCTTGAGTTTTTTATGATGCTACCCCTTAAAACATTGTTTGTCCATATACAACCAAAGTCAGTCACCAATTTGAAACTAGACAAAGCCTTGATGGTGATCCTAGAGGGATTTATAATGAACTAGGGAGGATTGAAGGGCATTAGTAACCAAAKAATGAATGCTAWATAATTTATGAASAAAGKAGWTTCTATACATTTWACCTYRCCTTATAGKAACTTCTATCCATAAKATGCGAATAATAKCAAGATGCAAAGAATGAGCAATGCAATAAATTATATAGGGGTAATATGAGGGTCTTTGCAATGTAGGCCAATACATTGTTGTTGTGAGGGAATCCTCCATCAAGTAGGCCTATATATCCCATGGTACATGTGAAGACCCCTATGCGCCCTTGAGAATTAGTGTAAGGTAAAACTACAACGTGTTCCATGTGGATTAGTGTAATGTTAGGCAAGTAGAAGACAAATGAGAAAGAAATATTGGTAGACAAACATTGCATGTTAAACACACAATTTTGACATGGGGGAACAAGTGAATTTAATCACTTCATAAGAATGATAGAAACTAAACTATGAAATGTAAATAATGAAATAAAAAGAAATAATCCTAACTATCATGTAAATGATGCAATGGTTAAATTAGGAGAGTAGACATGATCAATTTCCAATTACTATATTAATGGAACAATAACTAGAACATGTAAGTAAATCATGAGTGATTATAACAATAATAATAACATCTCAACTATAAAATCATCGATAAGATTAAGAGTGACAAGGAGATACTTTCACTTACTTATTCGTGAGGTAGGATGGTGTAGGAACATGCTTAGCTAGATACCTACATCACAGAGGTTGAAATCTTACCACAAGTGAGGTAGGATTAGAAACATGATATCTTATGGAAAGGATGGAGGATAGATGAAAAGGTAAATATAGGAGGTTGTGGTGTTAGGGTAGTTCTAACAAAGGCAAGAGAGAGAAGTTGATGACACTAGCATGACATTGGAAAAAGATGTGAGTTGACATAAACTGACTAAGAGTGAACATGAGCAAGAGAGGAAACACACTCTAATATAGGCTTATCACAAGAATAAATGTGACATATGGAAAATTGGAGTTAAAGTGAGCGTAACAAATGACATACATTGTTCTAGGATTAGTGTAGTCATTAAGGTGCCATACACTAGTCAAGGACATATCGTGAGTCCCACGTGACATACGATAATCTGGAGAGTGTGAGCATAATAGGAATCATAAAATAGTAATATAGAGTCATCAAAAGAACAAAAAGAACACATGATAGCCTAGATTTAGTGCAATAATAAGAGGTGGCATACATAAATGGGGTATTTTATGCAAGCATAAGAGGCGACATGCATCAACCTAAGTTCAATGCAAGCATAGAGGTGAAAAATACCAATGGTATACAAGTGAAGGAGAGACGATCAAAGGAAGATATAGGGGCTCCATAGTTGCAATCTATGGAATGTGACCATTAAGGGGAACATCTTGGAAAAGTGACCAAAGAAGTGATAGTTTTTTTTTTTGTAAATAAGAGGAGTAATTATATTAAGATCCTTCAAAATATGAAGTAAAGTGGCAAAATACATAGCTAACCAGGCTGCAGTTACTGGACTGCCCCAGCCATGGGGAAACCAGTCCAGCCAGCCTATCCAAACCACTAGTCAAACTAGTCATAATTTAAAAGACTATTACTACTGTTCTTCACCCAAGACCTGGAAACTCTATAGACTAAAACATACTAAAAGATTAGACACCTGGCTGGTAGTCGGACCACGTGGCACAGAGGTCTCCTGGCCAGGGTTCTTCCTCAATGTACGTTGGCCCATAGTCCCACTGCTTGCCAACGTCCTCATTGCGCTCATCTCCCTTGGCGTCTTCCCCGTGCGCGTCCTTCTTCCATTCTTCTTCTGCTGGACGCGGCAATCCACGCTGATCTGCATCCTTAGCCGCTTGGGATTCCTTCATTGGAATGGTTTTGTCAGACTCGAAGAGCAGTGCCTCATGCAAGGACGAGATGATTCTAAGAAATCTCACCACCTTTGCGTCCGTGGCCTGGAGGCGATAGTTTAAGTCCGTTACCTCTTGCCTTAGCTCGAAAACCAGGTCATGCAGTGCAGACAGGCTTTCTTTGACGCGCGCTCGATCAAAAGATTCAGAGACTTGGAGCTTCCCTCTTGGAATCACCACGAAGAGGGGGATCACCGCCTCTGTCACCCAAGGGGTCGTGAAAGGGAATGGGGTTAGAGGGATACACTAAGGGGTCCAGGGAGAGCCGCATAGTTGAGATTGGCGTGCTCGGAATGACAACCATGGAATTGAAATGCAGAACTTGTAGGGAAACAGGAGGAGACTTGGTTTGCTGGCGCGGGGAGGAATCAGTGGAGGTTGAGGCGGGAGGCATGACCGAGGGCCATCGAGGCTTCTATGGAGCGCCTCTCCTTGGTCTACCTCTGGGGCGAGTCATTGAAAGCTCAATGCAGCTGGCTACGGGAACTAAGAGCAGGCGATGGAGGGGAATAGCAGGGGCCACTTCATGCCAATGGAAGAGAACAGAGAAGAGCATGTGCTTCTCAGGGATGAGCCTTGCAGCCACCATAACGAAATGCGCTCCAGGCATAGTGAACCGGCTTAATCGAATTCGCAGCAGATGGGAGAGGATTGTCGCATAAATGCGCCCTCGCTTCAGATTTATGAACATTTATGCTTCGGGTAGGGTGGTGGCCTATAGCACGCGCCCATCACGTGGCGGTGTGCCACGACGCCCTGTACCTTCGCCCAATGCTTTCCGCGTGGACCGCAATACCACCCCATCCGGGGCAAAGAAGTGATAGTTGATCCTAACTAGGTAGATGTTATATTAAGTAGGGTCTTTCTTGAGATAATGACCTAGAAGGGACCCATCAATATTATGACCAAATAAAAATGGAGAAAAATGGGTGTAAGGAAGAAGAGCTAAGGAGGAGAGGCAATACTTTCCCCAAACATTTGAAGGACTAGGAAAAAAGGAAGAGGATGTAGGAGATAATGGAACACTAGGAGAGGAAGAAGACAAGGGGAGAACTAGGTAATATTGGGTGCTACTAGGTAAGAAGTGGTTAGAGTTGATAATGGGAAGTCTAAGCTAGCCCAAAAAAACTCCCAATAGGAACAAGGCTTCATTCAACTTGATAAAAGTGTGTTAAGACATGGGACATTTTTAATGTTAGCAAATGTTGATTTTGAAAACTAATGGAAAGATAAGGAAAAGAGAAGGCATAGAAGAACAAGGGGCTACCTCATTGTTGTAGCCAGTGAGAGGACAAGGGAAAGAAAATATGGAACTAGGTATAATAGATCATATATGTATTTGTTTAATTGGTGTGTGGTAGAAAAAAAAATATTGAGTTAAAAATCATTGGGGAGGTTTGGGATTTAGAATGAGAATATTAGAGTGAGAGTGCATCCAGGTAGAAGGATGAGAATGTATTATTTAGAGAGTTTGGAAGAGGGATAGTGCAACCATATGAGATGAGATGGATTGATGTGATGTAAAAGTGAGAGAGAAAGGTATTTATGTATTATGTTTTGTTGGGTCTTAACATTATAAGGAAGAGGTATTGCAAGAGGTGAGTTCATAGTTTTTGTCATCTTTATAGAGTTGATAAGTATTGCAATGAGCATCTTATAAAGAATTTCATTGTTTTTTATTGGGGAGAAGGATGAGAAGTTATCATTTGGAATGTGTGTAAGAGAGAAAGTGAAACTGTAGGAAATGGTTGGACGTGAGTTAAAACTAAGAGAGAAAGATATTTATGTAGGATGTCTTGGTAACATCATTACATAGAAAGGGTATTGCAATAAATATGAGTTCATAGGTTTTTGTTGTCTTTAAAGAGTTGATAGGTATTTCAATGGACATCTTATAAATCATTTCATTTTTTTTCATATGATATGTTCAAGAGTATATTAGAGTAATCAAGGGGAGATACATAACATTCAACATTCTCTTGAAAAATACCTATGACAAGGGTGACTCCATAATGTTTATTAATGAGAAGATGAGTTCCGTACTATTGTACAAAGCCCCAATGATAAGGAGAGGGGTGAGGAGTGATGGAAAATGCAATTATTTTGGTTATAATTGTCAAGGATTATAGTGGCAAGTTGGTCTTTGATCTAACAATTATGAATAAAAAGGAGACTTAGAAAGGGGAATAAATTTCATTCGTCATTATGAGTAATGAGGTATCTTTTTCAATAGACTTTGGAATAGGGACTATTTTTTGTTGGGGAGAAGTGTCCAAAGATTGGTGTACCCTAGGATCATCAAGGGATTTATAATCTATGTACAAGGATTTGGATGTGAATTATTATTATAAGAATAAGCATTTTATAGTAGTGTCCTTTGGAGCCTTATAATACTTGCACTAACATGTGGGATGAGAGGAGGGGTCTAGATTATTGGGATTAGACTCATGCATTGTTTAATAGGAACTAGGATTTGGACTAGGGATAGAAATAAGGTTAGGATTATGGAAATGAATGAAGTAAGCGATCTTTTCTAATTTATTTTCCACAATGAGGATATGGATAAAGACTTTGTATATGGGGGGTCTCTAAGATAGTTATACTTCTTTATAAAAAAACTACAAGTAAACCAAAATTATATTTAAAATACCTCTTTAGGGTTCTTGATTTATATTTGAAATTTGAGCTAGGTAAAGAGTGTACATTCGATGTACTGTACAACCACCTACACATTAAATTGGACAAATAAATTAGACAATAAAAACACCACATGGAGCTTGGCATATATGCAATACCTACACATTAAATTTGACAAATAACTTGACAATAACAAATAAATTAGACAATAAAAACACCACATGTAACTTGGCATATATATCAATATCTACATATTAAATTTGACAAATAACTTGACAATAAAAACACCTTGTGAAGGGTGGCCACAAATCATCTACTCATAAATGTCAAAAGGTTTATGAAAATCAGTCTCAATAATGTACATTTTTTAAAATGAAGAGTTAGATTATCAAAAGGCTTACGAAAATCCATCTTAGTGGTTGGAGAAAGAGTTATTATATTATTATACTTAGATGCAACATTGTCATGCATTTCCCATAGCATAGTGGGAAGGTGAATTGTAGTCTACAACTAGACGAGGGGGAGTTGTAGGTTGTTGATGAAATGATTTATTATCATGCCAATATACGTTTGTGGTACCAACACAGTTGCATATAGTTTCATATAGTTGCATATAGTTGCATAAGTTGCATTGTTGCATAAATTTGGATATAGTTTCATATAGTTGCATAAGTTTCATTGTTTCATAAAGTTTCATATAGTTGCATATTGTCACTAAAAAGCATGATAAGTTTCATTGTTGCATATAGTTGCATAGTTTCATATAGTTGCATACAGTTGCATACGAAATTGTTGCAATATAGTTGCAAATAATTGCATATAGTTGCAATATAGTTTCATATAGTTGCATTGTTGCATAAAGTTGCATATAGTTGCATATAGTTGGATAAGTTGCATATAGTTGCAACATAGTTGCATAAAGTTGCATATAGTTGCATAAGTTGCATAAGTTGCACTTTTTCATTATCATACGCCTAGGGAGTATGAGAATTAATTGAAACAAATATGCACACTACCAAATTCCATTAAGTGGATTCATGTTGAGATTAAATATCCACTAGTGTTTGATGGCACAACTAATGCCACAAAGTTTATGGACATACATAACTTAACACATCATGTTTGAATAGAGGGTATAAACATTGGATATCACTTTGGTATATATCCTTGAATGATTGTGGGAATTTTGACATTATGAACTTTGGACTCACGAGAAGATATAGTAGGACTAGGAACCTACTAGACATAAGGTTTGTGTTGACCCATGTTCCCATCCACCGATCTTGATAAGGACAAGATATTGATATGATCCGACTTTGAAATTCCAAGTCATAGTGACTATGAGGGGATATATATATATATATATATATATAAGAGTAGTGTAACTTAGTGGAATGTATAGGGCTATACGGGCTCGAACCTTAGACCTTCTCGGTAGAATAGATCAAAGTTATTATTATCAAAATAATTTGAACTATTCCAAGAACCCAACATGCATTTTATCACATTAGGCTCCTTCCATGTCCATGTGGATTCGACTACCATGGCATTGGGAACATGTTGGCATAGCTAGGGGAACACATGCTACACCACCCTAGGTAATTTTCTAGAAAAAAAAATTAATTACACAACCATGAAAGGCAAAGGCTTGGTGATGGCGTGTATGCTACAAAATTTCAAGTATTATATTCTGGACTAGTCCTTCAAGTTTTCCATTGATAATTTAGTGTTCAAGTATTTGGTTAACAATACAATGTTGGAAGGTTAATTCCATCGATGTTTGCTACTATTTTAGGAGTTTGATTTTGAAGTGGTGGTTAAACTAGGTAAATAAAATGTTGGACCTAGTCACCTCTCGAAAATCCACAATTGGAACAATGTAATTGGGATAACTCATAAAGTGTTGAATGTAGATATATTTTGCATGGAAGTTGTAGTTCTTTAATTCTTCACTAATATTCAAAACTTCAAATATAAATACACATGCACTAGAAGAATATGGTGATAGTAAAGATTGATAGCTCATAATTAAGGATAAAAATTATTAGTTAATCATATGGTACTTGCACACATTAGCAATGGATGGGATTCTTGACTACTATGTGTTGGATCATGAATGATAGGTGGTTCTCTAGGAATCCCATGATGGACATAGAAACATACATTATAGTGAGAAGACACAACTATCACAACATACATTACAATGAGACATGTTGGATGCATGTATCATTCAATTCAAGGCTAGAGTGCACTCTCCACTCCATTATTCACATTATTATCTTCATTCACTCCTATCAGTACATATTCTCCCTTTATATTCTATCATTTGTTTACTTAGGGTTCATATGTGTGTGTGGGGTTAATCTTTTGTACTAAAAATATGTTATAGTTGTATTGGTCAATGTAAGAATACAAAAAAAGGTTTTTCCCATAGTCTATGATTCATAATTTGTTAAAAACATTGATGCTTGTCTACCATAAATGCAATTGTATCCTTTCATGAGGATTGTGAACTTTTACTAGTATAAAGCCTACTTTAAAAAACACGTCAAAACCCTTACCTTTTCATTGTCCTTTCACCAGATCCATTAGACCATACAACTTGATAAGAGTTGTCGATGAGATGCATTTCCATCGCCAAGACCTGCATGAATCATAAAAGACAAATTCTTTATATGAGTAATTAATATATAAGCAAATAAACATGCATTTAGTTATGTAAAATACTCTAGAAAAAAAATTAAGTGATCGCATACCTTAATGATATTCTCTTTGTTTCGAGAATAGGTTATTCTCTACTGAACAGGGCCAAACACGTGAAGGTGGAAGCTCATATGGCCCCTCCNCTCACATCGCTCTCAAATGATTTTGTTTATATAGAAAACATATAGACATTCATACATAACTAAAATAGTCATCAAAACATATGAACATATAAACATTGATAAACATCCAAATACAAGTCATGAATTTATACCTCTAATTTTCTTTGATTTGTGTTTTTTTACATTCATAAAATTAAGAATTGGGGTATCATAAACATCCAAGGACATTGTATTTTGTGTGCCATGTCCTTCTATTGTTTGTGTGCGCTCATGTACCATACTTCTGGTACGTCACTGAGAAGAGCATCGAGGAATCTGTTCAGGGTTGTGAACTGCAACAATGAAAATGATCATATCGATATGTTGAAATATAATTGAAATAACTAATACATTATTTTGATTAACATTACACTATTTTTCTTTACCTGTCTATGTAGTTGTGACAGTTGGTGCGTTAATTTCTTGTCCACTTGGTTGATCCTCTCACAGTTCACCCTCCTAAGATACATGCTCTTAAATTTTGAGAAGATAATATATAAGTATAAGTCAGGAAATAAATATCTACAATCACAGTATATATTTCTAATTCTGAAGCATACATACCGAAATGGGTACTCTGTTTTACACTATCACTGGACATGTACACCCTTGTATGACACTGTGTCTACTAAATAACACTAGATTCACTACTGCGGTAGCATTGATGCTTGAAAACAAACATAAATACTTAGTTAAGGGTGATATAATAAAATATGAATAGACTTTACAAGCATGCTACTGCGTTTTCCTTATTCATTTGATTTACCTGCATGGCTGGGGAGATAGGAGTCTGGCCCAAGATTTTTCTATATTCAATCACACTTTTAAAACCATGCTTGTAACCAATATTTAGGTCCTCCTCAGTGGCAGGAGTGTCGAACATATTTAACTGCGATGCATAACACCATTAAAATACCAATAACAAAAACATATATTTGTTCGCTACTATTAAATAAATATTAACCACAGTTAATCATTTAAATATTACTATTCAGGTTTTTAGTTTTCCATAGCCACCCTGGCCTAGTTTATGTTGGTCGTGTTTTTCCACTCTAGCCCTGGTTGCTTTGGAGGTGTTTGGTAGCCTACATATGGAAATTTTGAAAAAAAATAGATATCAGAATTGTTACTTAAAACAGGAAAGAAAAACATAAATGATCATATTTCACTGATAATATGACATGTGTTGTATCTTGCTTGACCAGCTCATGGATGTCTTCCTTGTTTTTTAAACAAGTTCCCCTTTGCATCCTCTATTAGCGCCTTCCACTCTTTCTGTGGAACCATGGGAGGGTGCTCATGCTTGAGGTCTAATTTCAATTTCTCCCTATACTAGGCCCCGGTATATTTTAAATTCTCGCCAGATAACTTTGTAACCACCTTCTTGTTGAAAGTGTTGTCGAACAAGTTTACCATGTGGTCTATTAAATCATCTTTCTTTTTGCTATCTTGGCCATTCCACTGTGTGAAAATGGTGGGGCCAAACAGCTCCAATGCTTTGTCATTTAAGTTTCTATAGAAAATATTGTTTCCTACAGAAACGTGTTATCCATTAATTTATAATAATCTCAACAAATTTCCATTTCAATTTCATGAAAAAAATGAATCAATTAATTAACAATTACCTGCAATCTTATGAATATTGATCAAAAAAGATGAGTCATCCACCAGAAAGGTGACATCTTGTGATCCAGTGCTTTTAATTCATTATACTCCATGCAAAATAGTTTCCTCTCCATCTATAGTATGTTCTTCTCTGGAGTCATGTGGAGTCCCAAGCTCCGGCTCATCATACCCCGGTGTGTCATGTTAGTCAAAATCATTGTTCTCATCATTGGATTCGAGGGGAACCTCGGGAGGCTCAGAAATCCTCACTTGCACTTTGCTATGTCGATATTTTTTTTGCATTAGACCATCACTGCTACCTATAGCAGTTTCAGGATCAACAGGTTCCCGACGCATGGGGTTTAAAAACTCCTACAAATGGAAAATTGTACTTTATCAGATCATATAGAAAATATAAAACAAAAAAACGGATAAGAAATTGTCATAGTTGATAAAAATATGTGAAGATGACACTTACCCCTAAATTAGTTATTGTATTTTGTATCTCTACAATTCTTGCCCTATCCTCCTGTGTCAGGGGTCTTTTGCTAAGAAAACCTAGATATTCTATGTTAGCCTTCCTCAAGACCTTCATTACAGTTATCATTGGGTCAGTGGAAAAAAATATTTTTTCCTCATCAATATCCTCAATGGGATCCTTCCCACGTTGACAATGCCACAATACATTGATGAATAAAATTAATGAGATGAACTTTAACATTTGAGAAATTTAGTTATTGTAGTCATAAGTTATTATTGTATCTAACATTTACCTGCTGAGGCACAGCGGGTGCCTTTCCACGGTCACCCTGGACAGATGTAGTGGGTAATTTTTAGATACAGTCACCTTGGATATAAGTTGACACAAAAAATAAATCAACAAAAGTTATCAAATTCACCTGTAAAATTAAAAAAATGAAATATTGGAGTAATATTAGAAAAAAAATAACAAAATTTCAGAAATTTAGTTGTTGTAGAGATAAGTTGTTATTGTATTTAACATTTACATGTTGAGGCATAGTAGGTGCCTTTCCATGGTCACCCTAGATAGATGTAGCGGGTGATTTTTTTCCACGGTCACCCTAGATAGAAGTTGAAACAATAAATCAATCAATAAAAGTTATGAAATTCACCTGTAACATTAAAAAAATGAAATATTGCAGTAATATCAGAAAAACAAAATAACGAAATTTCAGAAATTTAGTTGTTGCAGTCATAAGTTGTTACTGTATTTAACATTTACCTACTGAGGCACAGTGGGTGCCTTTCCACAGTCACCTTGGACAGATGTAGTGGGTGATTTTCTGCCACGGTCACCCTGGACAGAAGTTGACACAATAAATCAATCAATAAAAGTTATGAAATTGACCTGTAACATTAAAAAAATGAAATATTGCAGTAACATCAGAAAAAAAATAATGAAATTTCTAAAATTTAGTTGACGTTGTAATCATAAGTTGTTACTGTATTTAATATTTACCTGCTGAGGCACAGTGGGTGCCTTTCCACGGTCACCCTGGACAGATGTATCCTTTGATATCTCACGGTCACCTTGGATATATGTTGACACAATAAATTAATCAACAAGAGTTATGAAAGTAATTGTAAAATATTATGCAGTAAAAAATCGAAATATTGCAACGATAAATTGTAACAATGATTGATCAAAGGTTGAGTTGAATGGTATGTAATATATTTACCCCCATAGTTGCACCCCCTCCATCTATTCGATTTAAGTTGTAATCGATCAACAACTCTTCACCTAGAACTATTGTTTTTGTTGCACATACAAATATACGATTTCCTTCGTGTCCCTCAAATATGCAATTCGGTTTCTCAGTTGTTGCCACTGGTCATGTACTATTTATAAATCCCGCAATGTTTCCAGTAGCTTTTGGCCTTCCATCAATATACATAGTTGCCCCTTTATTTTGATTTTTATCTATTAGTTATATATAATTTGTGGAAACTTCCTATCTCCGCATACTTTGCGTATATCAGACCAACATCAACCAGTGATTGTATTTGTATAATGGTCTGACATACTCCATCAATTTAGTTACAGTTCCATAGCTGACCTTTATGCCATCCATGGAAAATAACCCCAATTCATGTAAGGACGAAGGAGCAATGCGATACATCCTCTCACCGATGAAGAAATCCATGTCCACTTCAGGTAGCTCCTTAGGTGCCCATTGTTGCACTATATGTTTATACCTCAAGGGAAAATCAATGTCACCTATGCTCTCAACATCATAATTACACGACCCTCCGTTGGCAATAAAAAATTGCATGCGTATACAAAAAAATTTCCTTACCTTTTCCAACCTAGTTGATCTAGAACCGGTAGATCTAGTACAACACGTCTCACTTTCAACCTATATTAGTATATCTTGATCATCACTTGAGGAGGATAGATCTGATAGATACCTATTTGGTGGTACCTACACTCATTAAAACAAGAAGATAATTTATCGTTGCATGTTGCATAAATTTGCATAGAGTTGCATAAGTTCCATAAAGTTGCATAAGTTGCATGTTGCATAGTTGCATATAGTTTCATGTTGCATAGTTGCATATAGTTTCATGTTTCAAAATATCCTATTGATGCCCATACTCCCACTTGAATGCCAAAGATACCCTCGAACAATCATCTATGGTGGTTTGAGGTGTCATTCATGAAATTTGAGCCCTAGAAGTTGCATAAAACCTTGAGAGATTGGGTGTGCTAGTTTGAGGTGTCATGTTTGGCCATGGATGCCTAGAAGATTTGTACTTCGACTAAGCCTTGGTTCCCCCCCTCAACCATATCAAGGCCTTAATACCCATATCTAATGCTGAAAACCTTGTGAGAGCACTAACATCATTTCTTAGAGGCCAAGGATACCCCTCTGGAGTTTATGTGTGGTACTTTGAGGCATTGTTCATGGCTCTAGATGACTCTAATCTTTCTTTAGAACCTAAGGCATGGCCTTCTTCCCTATATCATTTTCAAGATCTTGAGACACATACCTACTATTCAAAAACACCTAGTTGATCTAGAACCGGTAGATCTAATACAACACGTCTCACTTTCAACCTCTCTTAGTATATATTGACCATCACTCAAGGAATAAAGATCCGACAGATAACTATTTGGTGGTACCTACACTCATTAAAACAAGAAGATAAGTTATCATGCCAACAAAATTGTTGCATATAGTTGCATAAGTTGCACAAGTTGCATATGAAATTGTTGCAATATAGTTGCATATAGTTGCAATATAGTTGCAATATAGTTGCATTGTTAGATAAAGTTTCATATAGTTGCAATATAGTTGCATTGTTAGATAAAGTTTCATATAGTTGCATATAGTTGCATAGTTTCATATAGTTGCATAAGTTGCATATAGTTGCATAGTTTCATAGTTGCATATATTTGCATATAGTTGCATAATTGCATATAGTTGCATAAGTTGCATATAGTTGCATAGTTGCATAAAGTTGCATATAGTCACTAAAAAACATGATAAGTTGCATTGTTGCATATAGTTGCCTAGTTGCATATAGTTGCATATAGTTGCATACAAAATTGTTGCAATATAGTATCATAAGTTTCATATAGTTGCATATAGTTGCATACGAAATCATTGCAATATAGTTGCATAAGTTTCATATAGTTGCATATAGTTGCAATATAGTTGCATAAAGTTGCATAAGTTGCATAAGTTGCATTTTTGCATCAAGTTTCTTATAGTTCCATATAGTTGCATAGTTGCATATAGTTCCATATTTGCATATAGTTGCATACGAAATTGTCATATAGTTGCAAAGTTGCATAAGTTGCATATAGTTGCATATAAGTTGCATAAAGTTGCATATATTTGCATATCCCCTGACGCTCAGTGGAGAACTGGATTTGAGACCTATCAAAGAGTTCTAGTGGGGATCGATAGCTTGGAAATCCTTGATCCTGGAATTTCACATATTTGGAAAGCGCCTTTAGTGGCTAGTGTGGAATGGAGGAAAGGTTCGAGTTGGAAATAATGTTGGAGGGGAGGGATCTATGGGGGTGTCTAAACAGATTGATCCAACATGGTGTTTTAAGACATGACAATATGTCACAAAATGTGTGACTTTATTGGAAGTGACTTCTTTGATTTGGTTTGGAGGATGAACAACTAATGAGTTTGTGAAAAGGATGTCAGGATATTGAATGCCATTGTCTTGACTGCAAAGAAGGAGAAATGGCTTAGCTGGGTAAAGTAATGATTTCTAGATGTGATGGAGGGGAGGGCTCTATGGGGGAAGGTCTAAGAAGATTGATCCAACATGATGTTTTAATATATGACAATCTGTCACATAATGTGTGACTTTATTAGAATTTACATCCTTGGTTTGGTTTGGAGGATGAACAACTAGTGAATTTACAGTTTTGAGGCTGAGTGGGATAAGGTATTGGTCTAGTAAGAGGGTTCCAAGGATTAGCATTGGCAATAGGGTTAGGGTTAGTAGAGTGATAGAAAATAGAGTACCTTGGTAAAGAATGGTTAAAGGCTTAGTCAATGCAAACTCTTTCAAACAAATCAATTTAAGAAAAAGAACAACCAATAATCCAAAACTAAATCTGAGAATAATTACCTAATATGGATATGGAATCTAGAGTTGGATGTGTAGTTGCGTGAACACTTCCATGTATTGTAGTACTAGGCTTGATGAAGTTATAACCACTCGCACATGATATTTTCTAGATATAATAGGGGATAAAAATGCTATGTGATAGTGTCACACAATGGATTCCATGTATTGATGGACTTTGTCATGCATTTGGAAGTAGAAGATTGAGTTAAATGTAGAATTATAAATTGACTTGTTCACCAAGTTTGAATGATTCCTTGTAGATATTTTATTGTAAGGATAAATATTTGAGCCTGGGAAAATCTATAAGTGCAATGTGAGGCTACTAATCTAGGAATCTAAGGCTTCTCCATTCGTTTGTCCTCTATAATATTGTAAAAGTGAGTGCTTATGTTTTTTATAGGGATCATATTAACAATTTCATGAGATATGGATGTAATAGTGCTTGAGATGATTGGTCTCAGTGAAAGAGGATTCTCTGTGAGGACCATAAGAAATACTTCAAATTCAATTCTAGAATGAAGTACGAAGATAGTTGAAAGTAAGTGCTAACATAGATCTTGGTGATAGGGCACATTCCAAAAGAACTAGATCTCACTGAAAAATCAGAATTATTAATGGGGCATTGAGCCTAGGAACATGATGCTTAAGAATGAAATAACAAATGATGATAATATATTTTCCTTTCAACTATAAGGGATTGATGCATAGAAAGGATTTAATATAGGGCATTAGGGAATTCATCTAAGAGAGAGTATATAGGGTAATGTTATGGAGGGGGAGGCATGGAAAATGGAGAAATAAGCATTGGGGTATTGTAATGAGAGGACTATAGGATATTGGTAGTGAGGATGGTTTGGGATAAGGAATAAGATATAGGGATTGTGACATAAGTGGTGCGGATTTATCCATTGGAGCAACAACATGTAAAGATATACATTTATGCATGTTTTAAGTTGTTGAAATGTGCTAGGGTGAGAAAGAGAAATAGTAGAAATGGTTAATTTATATTCTTTTCCATATTTGAAGAGAGTATATGTATTAATTTTATCATCATAGATATCCCTACATTGTTGTTGGCATGGGATACCTATGATCAAATTAGAACAATCAAGTTGAGAAATGTCACAATCATAGTGTCTTGGAAGAGTCTCGTGGAAACCATAATAATACTGCATCAATTATTTTGTGTTGGGGTTTTGTAAGATAATGATATGGAGGGGAGGGCTCTCGGGGTATTTTGTGTTGGGTTTTTGTAAGCTAATAATCTTTGGCTCTGATGGAGGGGAGTGCTCTATGGGGGGGACTGGGTCTTAAGATATATAAGAAGATTGATCCAACCTATTTTTTTAATACATGAAAATTTGTCATAGAATGTGTGTGATTTTAATGGTAGTGACATCATTGGTTTGGGATGGAGGATGAAGAGCTAGTAAATTTATGGTATTGAGGTGAGTAGGAGAAGGACTTGTTCTAGTAACATGGTCTGAAGGATTAGGGTTGGAAATATGATTTGTATTTCTAGAGTGATAGAAAATAAGATTGCTTGCATGGATAAAGGATAAAGGCTCATTTTATTGTAGTTTTATTCACACTATAGTTATAGGAAGATTTATCTTGCAACAATGTCAAATCTCGTTGTGTCCATCAATCTCCAACAATACTCCACAAGAATTTTCCTAAGTCACTCCCATTTACCACCTATGTTTACACATCAAAAACATTAGGTCTCAATCTTGTTGTGAGAATATTAAAGAAATGTCTGGGAAAAGGCTTGGTTTCGATTGGCTCACGGATGAAATGGATTGTTGGCTTATAAAGTAAGGGTAACCCACTCTTCTTTCTCGATTAAGGGTGGATCTTCTTCTGACGACTCTCCTTCCGTATGTTGATCTTCTTGTACAACTTGCTAATATGTACATAAGAGATAGACGTGGTCTATTTATAGACTTTAGAAAGTAGGTTCAATGTGAGCATCTCAATGCTCGATTCATACGATGAAATGCCTACTCCTCAGATCAGCATGTGAAATGCCTTAAGGATCGAAAATAATTGGTTTAGTAGGTAGCACCTTAAGAGAAATCTCTACCTATGGTGGAATGCGAGAGAGAGTTCATTTCTATCCTCGACCAACTCTATTATCTACATATTTACAACAGATGTAACCATTTCCTGAATCCATGGAAATACATCTTAGAGAGGTGATCTGTGAGCAAACCATAGACTATGAAGCACTACCCTTAAGATGTTGAGAATGCCATAGATATAGTTATCTAGAGAGATAATGCCCGGAGTCATCTGAGAAAGATGAGCCCACTCCCAATGAAAATCAGAAGAATCCTCCTAGGAGAACCAACATATACAGGAGAAAAGGATAATAGGCCAGAGAAGATGGGAGGAAGGATATTTCATTCTGGTCGAACAAATGGTGAGGAAAGGGACCGGGGAGGAATAGGGAATAGAAGAAAAACCCTGTTTCTGGGTTATACAAGAGGGGAAAGAGGAAAAACAGCCTATACAGGAGCATATGGAAATGAAACCCCATAGTCAAGAGGATTATGAGGAACCACAGAAGTCGAACAACCCAAGTTCCTCCACCAGTCAAGAATATACCAAACCAACAACGCCTCGAGAGAGACCGAGTAAGTAATTCAAACCTCCATTGATTATGATCTTAGTAATGCTTCAATAGCGGCTACTATCCAGGCATTCGAAACAAAGGAAAAAAAGATATCAGTAGGAAATGAATATCAAATGAATAGGCTAGAAAAACCCATCCCTATCCAAACAAGCCAAAAGGATGGTTAGTTATATTCCTTCCACCCACCTGAGCGGATTTAGGGCTTATTAGGAATATGGATTCCCCGGGGCAAGCACATATAGAAGAAAGAATTGATTGATTTATATCAAGCGGGGTGTCGAGCTAATTATATGATATTGATTTCGACATAAAATTGTCAACTCGGGGTTCGTAAACTTAGAGATGTAAGCACAATATATGCAGGGCTAAAGAAATCTATTCTACTCTAACATTCGAAAGGAAACACTTTGACTAAAACTAAATCTAAAATCTAAAAAGTATGAAATTGCATCAAAGGAAATTAATCTAATAAACCTTGCAACTAAAACTATCTCTAACTATGAAATAAACTGAAATTGAATCTAACTTATGAAAACAATTGAAATTGAATCTAACTACGAAAATATGAAAGATAAAATTAATCTATGAAAACATGGAATTGCATAAATCAAATCTAATAAAAGAATTGAAAATTACAAATAACAAAAGGAAAAATGAAAAGCATGTGAGCTCACATGAGAAACTAAATTAACAAATCAAAACATGAAGAAATCTAACTCTTCATTCCAAAAGTATCAATCCAATTACAAAATGATGAGATCCAAATATGACTGTCAAAATGACAAACTATTTCATTGTTTCTCTATTTCTAGAGAGAGGCCTTCTCCCCAAATGAGGAGAGAACCCTCTTATTTATACATGAATGAGGATAACAAACTCATAATTACAGATCCACTTTTCTCTCAACCTATCCCTTCAAATACTCCACAAATATCTTGGATAAGATATTCTATCCATGCTCTTCTCCTTGAAGTTAGCTTGAATGATTATTCGAATTTGAAGCTAGGTGGTGATTTTTTATTTTGTGAAAATCTTCAAATATGCCTGTAGTCATCACAAAAATCATCCAACTTTGAGATATAATGAAAATATGTTAATTTTCTAATATTTAATCACAAATTCTCTTAAAAATACTTGAAAATAAATAATTTGGAAAATGGAGATATAAACCCATATGTATTATGAAAGTGGTGGAGATTAATGGT
>ML782513.1:284157-322120 GCA_009831015.1 Picea engelmannii
CAACTGAAGATGTGTTACATTTTAGGAAAAGGAGAAGACTAAGGTAAGGACATTTTCCAAACTTATCTATTTTTATCACTTAAGGAATTGCATGATTAAAGATTAGAAATGAACATACCTCTTCTTACCTAAAAAGTTGATGAACTCTGCAATAGGAATGTGGTTGATGCTGTTGTTGATCATAGAATTAAGAACTGGAATCTGAAAGTGGAACTGTGGTATGGCTGAAAAGAATGTTGGCTGGTACTAAACATGTATTGAACAAGTGCTGAAAGAGTGCTGAAACAAATTGCTGCAAAACCGGTACGAAACGGGTACAAAACCGGTACCAAATTGGTGCAGAACAGAATCTAAAAATACTGAAAATGGAAAGAAACAATAACTACAATGAGAACAACCTGATCAAAGTTATATCTAGCCAGATATCAAGCTTCAAGATCTATAACTGAAAACCAACTGCAACTGGACAAGCATCCAAAACTGAATGAGGTACAGAAAAATTTTCATTTTGGAGCAAAACAAATTTTTGACTAACTCTGAACCTGTCCTCCTTTTATTTCTAAAAGGAATCAACCAAAATCATAAAATCTGCAACAAATTCAAAGCTCATACCCGTGGTACAATTGTTAATTGTGTGAATAGATTTTGTTGAAGTCAAACACAATAAGAAATCGTTGGATTACCGACCATTAATGAATGTCGTTAACCAATGCGAGAAAACCCACCATTGATGTCAATGGGTATCAAGGTAGCTACAGTACACTCTAGTCCATGTGAAAAAAGGTGTTGAAGTTGAACATATATAGAGTCCACTAGTCAAGAGGCATTTGCCATTAATGAATCCTCATGCTAGTGGCGAGAGAGCTTGTCATTAAGGCATGCAAGCCTCAGGGTATTGAAATATTCTCTAGTCCCTATTCCAGATAAGGTGTTGAAGTTGATGGAAAGGGACTTGTTAAAAGGTAGGCCTTAAGGAATCCCACATCAGTCAACGCGAGTGCAAAACAAAATGATTTGCACGATATAATTTGGTGGAACGAAAAATACTCACTTGTGGATTTTAAAAGACCAAGTTAGTTTATGCTCGTCGCTTTTTCACATTTCAAGAGTCTGAAAAATGGCTAAAAGAAGACTTGAGTATGAGGCAAAAGGTGAATGAAAATCAGGCAAAATGTATGTGATTCAGAAAGGGTAGTCATGTGCAAAATCATGATGTATAAGGAAACTGAAATATTGAATTTCAATATGGATGAGTCTGAAGGAGGGTGGTAAGGAAACATATCATGACACAATTGATTTTTTGAAAGATTGGTTACAGAAGCAAATGTCGTGACATGCGCAAAGGAAAACTTGACCCCTTCTAGTCTTTAACAAAATATCTTTTTGAAAAGTTTTCATGATTCGTGAAGTCACTTCTGAATGCAATTTGAATGTTTTTGACCCTGAAAAAAAATGTTAGCAATTTCCTGCAACAAACTTGTGAGAATATTGATAAACATAAAGTGCAAGAAATATTTGCTTAGCAAATCAAGTCAAAGAAAATGAATGCAATGTATTTTATACCTGACAATGGTAACTCCTCTTAAGCAGTCTTCGTCGTCAAAACCTGTTTCTGAATGACTTGCAAAAAAAAGTTGGCGTAAGCATGAAATTTATGGTTTTGAGGGGATTTGTAAGTCCATTCGCAATATTTTTTCATTTGTTTTAATTGTTTTTGATTTATTTTATTTATTTTTTTTAAGTTTTTTTTTTGTTTACAAAAACCCTCTTTCTAAAAAATATATTCTTTGTGCTTTTATATTTTTATATGTGTTTTTATACGTTTATATTAGTTTATATATAGATATATTTATAAACTAATGAAATTTTATTATTTTATGTGTTTTTTTTTATTTTTTAAAAATACTACAACTTTATTATCTCAAGTAATACCACTTCTGATTGGTGAGTGTTTTTTTTTTAAAGAAAATGTCTCATTTTAAAATATTAATGTTAACCAACCAAAAGTATCGATACGCAAGTGTTTTTTATTGTTTTTGTTTTAATCTAAAGAAAATTAAAATAATGAAAATTCTACTAAACCATAAACCAAGATTGCAAGCAAAACACAAGTTACAATTGCTTATACAAAATTTTGATTCTTGACAACCATGTCGTGCCACAATCATTCCTTCATACAGTTCAAGATGAGTAAGAGGCAACTGGATAACTTTTTATCTTCTAAATTTGAACGTGAATGAACTTCGCTGCTCTCGATTCTCCACGAACCTTCTGTTAGCATGCATCCATAAGAAAATAATATTCAAACATCCATGCTAAATGGTATCTGCTTTGCATTTAGTTTGAGTAATGACTGGGCATTCCACTTGGCATAGACGTTTCTTGCAAATCCATTATTTCCTGAAATCTGGCTTTTACACGTTCATAAAAACACAAACTGCTCTCAAACCAAGCAGAATTTTGGCTAACCATTTGCATTTCAACTAAATAAGACCCTTCTGCACGAAACCCATGTGGCCAATTTTCGAAATTTTTCTCTGTTTGTTCATAAATTGAACCCGAAGTTGACTGTCAGCGAGTGGACGTTAACTGACAGAAATATTTAATTTGAGAGTCATCGGTCGTGGAAGTGTGAGATCCTGACCTCTGATGTCAATGTGAGGAGGTATCCTTGGAGATCAGATCTGGTAGTGGAAGTGTGGGATTAGAATTATAATTACGTATCCATTGGGATCCCAAAAATTTTGAGTGATTGAATACAATAATCAAAACTGCCACAAGGAATGCGTTCTACGTGTATCAATAATGGAATGTAATCACGGAGAGAAGATAAGACATGAGATCATTTTTATTTTCTTCCAGAAGAGATATGCTAGCCCAAAAAAACTTGCACCAAATTCGTGCTTCAGATATGCAGAAGATTTTTTTTTTTAATTTTAAACACCGAGATTTGTTTCGGATCGAATCAAACACTCTTCCCATGTTTTTCCCTCGATGATAGACTCGTTGACAACTTCTACTCATCTATGTGGAAACAACATAAAACTAGGCAAGGTTTTACAGACGACACCATAGGCATAATGAAGAATAATAGTCTGGCCATCTGGACTACGATTTCTAGTTCTATCACACGAGGCTAGATTGAACGCATCAATCTTGGGAGCAGATCTAGGAAAGAATCAATAACAAATGCTTAATCTTGCCACTGCCAACTACTCGACAATAATCCTCACCGACTCTATTAGTGTAGACAATATCGCTGCAGCGGTGAAGCATTCAATCTAAGTTCTGGCAGTGTGGGATGGCCATCTTTTGCATAAGAAAAGCTCTACAACGAAATGCATTTTATTCATTTTTGTATGTAGATTTTATTCTAGTTTGAAGGTGGGCCATGCAAATAATGAACAGCCTATACCTCTTGCACAGACAACTAGGGTTTCTATGTTCTGTGTTTTTTTTTTGTTTTTTTTTTTTAGTTTTGATGAATTTTTTATGTTTTTTATGTTTTGCAGGTTTTTGCATGAGCGGAAAAGTTGGAAGCCCAGAGGAGATGGAATGTACACGAAAATAAAATGGAAATAATGGGATGTACACAAAACTAGGTTTTAGATTTTTATTTTTTTTTGGTTTTTTTTTTTCAATGGCATGTTTAGGGCAGCATGCAAGTCGAAAAATTCTTGCACGAACAACTAGGATTTTGCATTTTTTTTTTTGGTAACAACCCTGGTTAAATAGATGCTTAGGGATAATTAATTTTCCTAATATGGTTTTAGTTAAACAATGATTAGTATTAATAATATTATTTATTTATTTATTAATTGTTTACAACTTTTGATTGATTAATTAATTAATTGATTGATTACATATCACATTCAATGACATGGGTAATAAATTAAGGGGCTTAATAACTTTAATTTAATCCTTTTGAAACTTACGTATGACAGGAGGGGATAAGGTAATAAAGGAGGGGATAAGATAATAAAGGAGGGGATAAGGTAATTAATGGAGGGGAGGAGAGTTGGTGAAGGGGGAGATATGATGGGGAAGAGTCCTACGGGAGAGGGCATTATGAAAATTGGGGGAATGATCATGATTGGCAGCAGGTCTGTATTTTCTAAGGTCTGTATTTCTGTTGGACATATTCTAGTTTGAGGGATTGGGTTCTGGAGTTTTGGTGAACCATTGCAGGGGGCACCAGGTTGCTGGGGGTTTTGGGCACGAGGGCCAGGATTCCTTACAGTATCCTGGAGCTAGGGAGCCGAACAGGTTGCTCCTAGTTGGCTGGGTGGTTAGTCGGTTTGGGCAGGGTTTGGTCAAGCAGCAGGCTGGGCAAGGCAGAAGAGAGGACAATCATATCAACGAGAGTTAGCATCAGAAAGAGGTATTTTATTTATGAATTTGCGAGTTTAATTAAGTTAGGTCACTACATTTTTTGATGATTTTTCTATTTTAATGGTTGTGTTTTTTTCTAATTTTTAAGTGTGCATGCTTATTCATAATCAAAACCTACCTATTTTAATCTAATTAGAAACTAAAAATTATCTAAATGAAATGAAACTTCCAATGTAACCATCCACATAACAAAAGTAAACAAAGATTTACATTTAATTTTGAAAAATGAAATCTAGGATGTACAATAATGTGCGAATTTAACTGCTCAAACTGTAAATTAATGAAATAAAAGCAAAAACAAAATTGATCTATCCTTGTACTTACTTGAAAATAATGTTCAATGAGGCTTTTGTATGCGTGATTTACATCCTCATTCAGCTCACTTGATACCTCTTCTTCGTTCTCTTGCTCGAATAGTTCTTCCCCATCGGATGTGCATGATTCTTCAAATGTCATTCGTCTTTCTCTTCAGGAGGAGAATTTAAATCTTTGATTGTTGTCAAGATCTCATCTTCTTGAGAAGATGAGATCCTGGATTTTTCTAGGATTTAAGTGAGCTATTCAAATCTTACATTCATTCTAAAATCACTTTACAAAAATCAAAATCAAATTCTAGAAAACAAAATGAAAAACAAGTATAAAACAAACTAGTACAAAACTAGTGAAAAACAAGTACAAAACTAAAGATGAACAAACCTACAAAATCAAAGTAAACTAGTAAAAAAGAAAAACTAATTCGCAATCCAAACTCTACAATACAAAAATGTAAAATGCAAAAGCATACTAAAAACAAACTTGCAAGAAAAATAATTACAAAATCAAACTAATTTGCAAAATAAAACATGCTTGGCTTTGGATATGAACCCACTAAAGTGGAAGCATAGGTTCTTACCTTTCATCTTACAACACTGTCCTCCCCCAAGCTATTCACAAAACAAATTTCAAACAACTAGAAATAAAAATTCCTAAACTATAACCCTTTTAACACCTCCCCGGCAACGGCGTCAAAATGTCGAGCTAATTATATCATATTGATTTCGACATAAAATTGTCAACCTGGGGTTCGTAAACTTAGAGATGTAAGCATAGTATATGCAGGGCTAAAGCAATCTATTCTACTCTAACATTCGAAAGGAAACACTTTGACTAAAACTAAATCTAAAATCTAAAAAGTATGAAATTGCATCAAAGGAAATTAATCAAATAAACCTTGCAACTAAAACTATCTCTAACTATGAAATAAATTGAAATTGAATCTAACTTATGAAAACAATTGAAATTGAATCTAACTATGAAAATATGAAAGCTAAAATTAATCTATGAAAACATGGAATTGCATAAATCAAATCTAATAAAAGCATTGAAAATTAAAAATAACAAAAGGAAAAATGAAAAGCATGTGAGATCACATGAGAAACTAAATTAACAAATCAAAACATGAAGAAATCTAACTCTTTATTCCAAAAGTATCAATCCAATTACAAAATGATGAGATCCAAATATGACTCTCAAAATGACAAACTATTTCATTGTTTCTCTATTTCTAGAGAGAGGCCTCCTCCCCAAATGAGGAGAGAACCCTCTTATTTTTACATGAATGAGGATAACAAACTCATAATTACGGATCCACTTTTCTCTCAACCTATCCCTTCAAATCCTCCACAAATATCTTGGATAAGATATTATATCCATGATCTTCTCCCGTAAGTTAGCTTGAATGATTATCTCCAAATCAAAACTTGAAAATGAAATTCGAATTTGAAGCTAGGTGGTGATTTTTGATTTTGTGAAAATCTTTAAATATGCCTGTAGTCATGACAAAACTCATCCAACTTTGAGATATAATGAAAATATGTTAATTTTCTAATATTTAATCAAAAATTCTCTTAAAAATACTTGAAAATAAATAATTTGGAAAATGGAGATATAAACCCATATGTATTATGAAAGTGGTGGAGATTAATGGTTTTATGGAAGGATAAGATAAGAATGAGGTGACAAATGGTGTATGATCAAGGAATAAAAGGTGTATTTATGCCGTCTAACACGAGGCTGAATTAGGAGTGATCCAGATTTATGTAGGAACATAATGAAATATAGAAATACACATAAACGCAGAGATGCAGCGGAAATAAGACTTCATTTCATTAATAACAAATGACTGAAAATTTCTTACAGACAGAATGGAAATAAACTAGCTAGGGCGCTGGTAGCTTATCTCTGAGAAGAGATGTGGTGGCTACTAGCCTCTGAACTGCCTGTTACAATGAGGCTCGAAGGCCTATATATTACTGAGAAACAATGGAAAACCCTAAACATCCAAAAACCTAGCCCTAGGAGATAAAATGCTAGAATATGGGCCCCGTTGGGGTAAATTGGTACATCAATTCCCAGGGTCGTAACTTTGGCATACCATCTCTGTTTGACACACATGATACATCGTTAGAAAGATCTATATAAGGACTACACTGTTGGCAATGAATATTGAGTCAGGAATAAACTCATATTTGTCGGAGCATTCATGCCCAAAAAACGTCGTTTACGGCCTCAAAATAGCTCCAGAAGTTCAGGACCCGAAGAATTGCTAAAAATAGTAAATTGTGCTACAATTAAGGAAACTAAAAAACTGAAAGAAACAATAGTGTGGGTCCAAGTGGAATAGGAGGGTGGCCACCAATATCCACCTAGAGCAATCCTCCCCCCTTAGGAAGCAATGGTCCCCATTGCATTGAGTTCCTCCATGAGATGAGGAAACTTCTGCTGAACTTGATCCCTAGTGAAGGAGTTGGCCTGCTTTGACAACTCGATATAGTTGGATCCTTTGTTGGGAGGTGTTCTTGATCTATGTGTCCATAATTCGATCAGTTGTGTCTTGTTCCATGCAATCTGGGTTTAACTCTATTGGTGTGAGTTTTTCTACCATGTTGGATGTCTCTAGTAGAGCTGGAAAGTAGGGCCGAAGGCGGTCCACATTGAACACTGGGTGCAGACCAAGGAATGGTGGAATACTGAGCTCAAAGGCATTGTCCCCTATAGCCTTGGGGATGGTGTATGGCCCATATCGAAGTGGGCGAATCTTGCGGTAGGGTCCAGTGAGGCGCTCCTTTTGCAAATGTAGCCACACTTTGTCACCCACTTGGAAGTTGTGTGGCACCTGATGTTGATCATGTCGTTTCTTGTACTTAGCATTGGCTCTATCCAAGATGTCATGAACTTGTTGGCGGATGTGTTGAATGTGATCAATGAAGTTTTTTTCCTTGTCAACCTCAGATTGGACATGGGCTGAATCTGCCTGAGTAGCCGCAAATGGCATGGCTACGTCAATGGGACATAGTGGTTGGAATCCCAAGCCCACTTGAAAGGGGTTGTGGCTAGTTGAGCTATGGAGAGCTCGGTTGTAGCTGTGTTGTACATAGGGGAGGCTCTCATCCCATGTGTGTGGATTCTTTGAGTTGTACATGCACAGAATGTGTACAATCATCTGGTTGACGACCTCTATCTGGTCATCAGTTTGTGGATGGAAAGTTGTGGACTTGGTGAGCTTGGTGTCCAGCATCGACCAAAGGCTGGACCAAAATTTACTGAGGAACCTATTGTCCTGGTCTGAAATGATAGACTGTGGGATCCCGAAGTGTACCCACACTCGTTCAAAGAAAAGTTTAGCAGTGGCTTCTATTGTGATATTCTTCTTGCAGGCCATCATAATCGACATCTTCGAGAATCGGTCGACGACCACAAAAACACATTCATTGCCATGCTTAGTAGAAGGAAGGCCCAACATGTAATCCATAGAGATGGATTCCCAAGTTCGATTGGGGGTAGGAAGCGGAGTATAGAGGCCTTGCTTCTAGATGGTTGGTTTGGCAATGGTGAAAGTAGTGCAAGACTTGATGTACTTCCCGACATCCTGTCGAAGGTTCAGCCAATAGAAATTCTTTTGCAGTATTTCCATGGTTTTCATGACCCCGAAATGCCCAGCGACCTGACTATAGTGCACCTCCCAAATCCTCTTGTCACACTCGCTTGAAGGAACACAAAGGTGTCCCAGGTGACAAAGTAGGGCATCCTGGAGGTGAAAATTGGGAACTTTCTTACCCTCCAAGAGTGTATTGTATGTGTGGCCAAATTTTGGATCACTTGTGTAGAGAAGTGACCAATCGGAAGTCTCGTGCCCACAAGAGTTGAGCACAGTGGTTAGTGCCACAATGGGTGGTCGACTGAGGCAGTCTACAACATTATTGGTGCTACCTTTCTTGTACTTAATGTTCAAATGAAACTGTTGCAGGTATGTGGACCACCTCTGATGGCGATCATTCTGCAACTTCCCTTGTGTCTGTATGAACTGCAGGGGTCGGTGGTCTGTGTGGATGACGGTTTCCTTTCCCAAAATGTAATGCTTCCATTGCCGACAAGCCTGCACAATGGAATACATTTCTTTGTCATAAGTGGGATACTTCCGGACTATGTTGGAAAGTGTCTCACTGTGATATTCCACTGCATGCCCATGTTGAGTAAGGACTTCCCCAATGGCATAGTCAGAGGCATCTGTCTTGATCTCAAACGGTTGTTGCAATTCTGGTAATGTGAGTACTTGTGCAGAGCAAAGGCGATGCTTCAACTCCCCGAACGCCTTCTGTTGAGATTCAGACCAAAAGAATTTTGATTTTGCTCCTCCCTTGGTGACTTAACTCAAGGGCCAAGTGATATGAGAGAATCCCAACACAAACCTACAGTAGAAATTGGCAAGACCTAAAAATTTGTGGAGCTCTGTTAGGGTGGTTGGGGCTGGCCAATCCCGAATGACTTGGATCATCGTTGGATCCACATGCACCCCTCGCACATCAATAATGTATCCCAGATACTGAAACTAGGTCATGCCAAAAGTGAATTTCTCCAAATTGGCACACAACCTGTGTTGTTGCAGTGTTTGGAGGACCTGTTAGATGTGGTGGAGGTGCTCTTCCCAAGTCTGGTTGAAGATCAGAATGTCATCCAAGTACACCACTACAAATGAGTTGGTGAATGGTCGTAGGATGTCGTCCATTAGCCTCATGAAGGTTATAGGGGCATTCGTCAACCCGACTGGCATGACCAACCATTCAAAAAGGCCCTCCTTGGATTTGAAGGCAGTCTTCCACACATCAGAGGGTTCAATTGGTACCTGGTGATACCTCGATTTCAAGTCGATCTTGCTGAAGTATTTCATCCCCTTGAGTTGGTCCAAAAGGTCATCAATCTATGGGATTAGGTACCTATTCCGAACAGTGATCTTGTTCAGTGCCCGATAGTCAATGAAAAGTCTCCAAGTCCCATCCTTCTCCTACACCAACACGATCAGGCTCCCACAGGGTGATGAACTAGGCCGGATGTGACCTTTTTGCAACAGCTCCTAAATCTGCCTCTTGATTTCATCATTCTCCAGAACAGAGCATCGATAGATGGGTCCATTGGGCAGTGGTGCACCTGGGGTCATATCGATGGGGTACTTGACCTGGGAGTGTAGAGGCACCCCTGCAGGGAAGGTGAAGATGTCCTCGTACTCCTCCATGACCTTATCCATCTGTTGTTTTCATGCAGCGGGGCCCTATTTGGAGTTCATGGCCACAGTCTTCCTCTTTCCATGAGGGCGTATCATCAGGAAAACAAATTTCCTGGTTTTGGAAATGAGCTTACTGCATTGTTTTGCAATAACCAAAGAGATGGTGGTAGGCGGTGCTATCTCTGGTATCCTGTACAACTTATTTCCCAAGGTGATAATAAAAGCACGAGGCCTGGACTCATACACAACATTTCGCTTCCACAAGTACAGTTGGCCTAATAATACATCAGAAACATCAAGAGGAGCAATGTCACATAATATCTCATCCGTGAAAGGCTTGATGCTATAGGGAAGGTGACATTGTTGGCTGATGTGGAGGTCCCATCCTTGGTGCAACCACCCGATGGTGTATGGTTGTGGGTGTGTTATGGTCAGCAAGCCCAGTAACTTCATGACCTCTACCGAGATGAGGTTCTTTTGGCTCCCTCTATCGACAATGAACTACAACGGGGAACCCTTTACCCACATCTTGGAATGGAAGAGATGCTCTGCCTCCTCTGGATCTTCTGGTTCCTCCTTCTAGATCTTCATGGTGGCAACGGTGGCATTGGGCTCTGCATCGATAATTTGCTTCCCCCTATCATTCCCCTTGTCAAGTTCTGATTCAGAGTCAGATCATGCATCCAATTCAAAAGCCTTCAACTCGGCTACCAATGACTGCTTGGCCCGACACTCACTTGTGTTGTGAGTGGAGCTCTTATGGAACTCACGCCACTTCCCTGTGTCCTTTTTTGGCTTCGTGGTGTTGTTCTTTTCTTGTGGATTTGGTGGGTTATCCTGGGCCACCCCACCTTGGCTTGGTCCTTTTTTATACAGTTTGGGGGTACCTTTCCCTTGCTTCTAATTCACAAACCCAAAGTCTCACTTTTTCTGTTTGAACTTCTGCTCAATCTTGGCAGCATATCAGTATGCCACACCAAGCGAGGAGATGTCGAGGAACTCCATTTCCTCCTGAATGTATCTGTGCAGACAACTGCGGTACTTTAACACCAAATGTTTCTCTGAATCTTTGATACCCAACTTTGTGCGTAGGGTATGAAACATATTCGTCATCTCATACACATCTTGGTCCCTTTGCTGCCGCAACGTAGTCCATTGTATGTATTTGTCCGCATAGCTCCCCACGGGATAATATTGTTCCTCGATGGCGTCTCAGAAATAATTCCAAGTGGGTGTGGCTGAGAATAGAGAGGGTTCCCCCTCGCCCTATTGCTCCGAGTAGGTTTCCCACCAGTCCTTGACATGGGGGGCATCTTTTAGGAGTGCGAAAATAATCCTTTCTCGGTCGAAAAATTCATGAACCGAGAAATATCCTTCTAATAGATTCAACCATCTATCTATGACATCTACATCTATTTGGCCCTCAAATATGGGAATGTCAAAGTTTACTTGTACCTTAAAAGGAGTGGTGCCTCCAGAGTGGTTGTTGGATGTTGATGCGCGGCTAGTGGGAATCCATTGAAGAATCTGGGCAAAGTTGTCCATCATCGCATTCCTTTATTTCTCAAGGGCCTCCTCGAGCAACATTTTGATAGGATCTCCTGCTCCCTCATCTTTCTTTTCTTCCCCCATGGGTGGTCGTCGGGGTTTGCGAGATTGATCTTGCAAAAGTTCAACCAAATCGAGCCCCAACTACTTATACCCCGACCTCGTTGGGGACATGCAAAGAAAGATTGAGAATGAGCAGAATGCTCTGATACCACTGATCCATATTTATGTAGGAACACAATGAAATATAGAAATACACATAAACGCAGAGATGTAGCGGAAATAAGACTTCATTTCATTAATAACAAATGACTGAAAAATGCTTACAGACAATGGAAATAAACTAGCTAGGGCACTGTCCCCGAGGTGTAGGACAGTCGGTGACGGAGTGTGTTGTTAAGCCACTCCGTGATGTTAAAGTCACCGGTTCGAAACCTGCGTAGACAAAAAATCCAACCATGTTAAGGGTTGGTGTGGTTCAGGCCGGGTGCGATCCCCGAGTGATTTTGACGGCTTAGATGCCCCTAAGTCGCGGTTTCTCAAGCCACAGGTTAATCGCGTAGCCAACAAGTCTCGCACAAATTAACAAACAAAAAAAAAACTAGTTACAGCGCTGGCAGCTTATCTCTGAGAAGAGATGTGGTGGCTACTGGCCTCTAAACTGCTTGTTACAATGAGGCTCGAAGGCCTATATATTACTAAGAAACAATGGAAAACCCTAAACATCCAAAAACCTAACCCTAGGAGATGAAACACCAGAATATGGGCCCCGTTGGGGTAAATTGGTACATCAATTTCCCGGGGTCGTAACTTTGGCATACTATCTCCGTTTGACACACATGATACATTGTTAGAAAGATCTATCCAAGGAATACATTGCTGATAGAAAATATTGAGTTCGGAACAAACTCATATTCGCAGGAGTATTCATGCCCAAAAAACGTCGTTTAGGGCCTCAAAACAGCTTCGGAAGTTCAGGACCTGGAGAACTGCTAAAAATAGTAAATTGTGCTACAATGAAGGAAACTGAAAAAAATGAAATAAACAATGGTGTGGGTCCAAGTGGAATAGGCGGGTGGCCACCAATATCCACCTGGATCAAGGAGCCATTATTTTTTCCAATATCCCGAAGGTCTGCCCACTGGCCAGTGGAGCTTGAGATTCATGTCCTTAAGAAACCTCGTAACTCTCCCGGGTGAATGTGACTGAGGCCAACCTCTTGGAGGAATGGTTAGGAAATGGACTTCCCCCCTCTTCTCCATAATGAGGCAGTAAACTAATTCTAAAATCTCTTCACTCGACCTGCCAGAGTGAACTTCTGTGAGGGGGGAAACATTTTGAGTTGCATTCCCTCCTGTGCAAGCTTGACCAAGCAGGTCACTATGGAAGAGCTCCACAAAGTGGTCTTCGATATGAAGCAAGGGGAATCTCGTGAAAAGAGGACTTAAGTGAAAGTGGTTGAAGAGTCTAGATCCTTCAAGTAGATGCGAAAAGCCATGAATAACACTTTCCTAGCCTTAATTTGATTTCCCTGCATGGATAAGTTCTGGTCTATCACCCAAGGAAATACTCTCTAAAAAATAATGACCAAGCTCAAATTATATATATGAAACAGAGAGGTTCAGAATCTTATTGGTTACCCTAATCCCTAAGGAACAAGGGAGGTTCATTCCTGGGAGATAGATTTTGGTCGAGATAGTGATGGCCCATAAAACTCACTATAGCATGGCTAACTACTCTATTTTTAGAAAATTGGATCGCCTATGCGTATGGTTTATTCACGGACTAGAGTTGGGGAAAATAGGAAAATGAAAATGAGAGAAAGATTTGGCTTTAGCGACCCTATGGATGTTGTCTCATTTCTACACTGCTTCCTCTTCTGTCTGGCTTTCCCTCCATATTCCTCACGGCCTACAGGGGGCTTAGACATGGCCATATTTCTTCTTGTTTGTTGCTGATAGCCCAAGAGGATATATGAATAAGGGAGACCTGGGCATTATCTAGGGATTTAAGGTGACTAAAGGAATGGAATAAATAATGCATTTGCAATTTGTATATGAGACCACTCTGATGGGAGAGGCATCGGTGAGAGAAGCGTAGAAGTTTACTTGAGGTCATTTACTAGGTAGTAAGTGCATGGGGAAATGGATACTTTTTGTTTTTTTTCATTTGGATAATGTATGTATTACCTATGGCAAGTTTTTCTCTATCAAGTTTGTAAAGTTTAAATCATGCCCTTCCATTGCATCTAACAAAACAAATCTAGTGCTAACTCTACAAGCCCATTATGAAAAAAATTGTACAACCATTACATTCCATCAAACCATATATCTATCAAGAATTTCATCAAACAATTAGCATGCACACTCAAGTGATGGGAAAAAGAAGTCAAACCATATTTATCCTCTGCATGTGCCCTCCTCCCATGCACCCTCCTTTGCGTGTACCCTCCTCTGGTGCGCCCTCCTCGTGTGTGCCCTCCTCCCGTGCGCCCTCCTCTGCGTATGCCTTCCTCTACGTATGCCTTCCTCTGCGTGTTCCCTCCTCTAGTGCGCTCTCCTCACATGTGCCCTCCTCTAGTGTGCCCTCCTTCTTCATACACCCTCCTTTTCCCGTGTTCCTCTCTACTCTACGTGTATCTATGAGATATGAGCGTGAGAGTGAGTTTGAGTTTGATTTTGTTTTGTGCATTGTTATGTTTATTTGTTTTGGTTTTTTATTTTTTTTATTTTTTTTATTTGATTTATATTAAAATTTATATAATTTATAATTATAATATATAAATTATAAATTATATATATATAATATATATAATATATAAATTATAAATTATATATATATAATATATATAATATATATATATATATATATATATATATATATATATATGATATAATATATAATCCCATTCTCATAGCCCCCGAGACATTTAATCCCTAACTCATTCGAACCCCAACCCTTATAATCATTGTCTCCCTCTACTCTTAACCTATATGACCTTTAACCCTTAAACCAATAACCCATATAACCTATAACACCTAGCAACTAACAATTATAATTAATAAAACTTAACAACTAATCCGTAATTGCTAACAATATTAATCAATATCACCTTTAATCCATAACCAATATAGCCTCTAACTAACCCTAACAACCCATATCACCCTTAAATAGTATAACTACTAATCCATCCCTATAAACCCCTAGCCTTATGACACCTATAATCTCAACTATATTATATAATGATGTAGACCCCCCCCAACCTCAGCAGGGTCCACTGACCTCCCGGTCTCTGGATCATTCTTCTTTTGAGATGAAATAGCTCTTCGGGTTCCTATTGGAACCCTTTGAACAAATCCAGAGGTCCCTTTGTCCTCTGGCACAGGCCTTGAGAAAACCTATGCATGCGCTCGGCTTTTGGTGCTCTACTCTGTTCTGAACCAACACACCTTTCCTGTTTCGGGGTTTTGGGACTCCTTCATGTGACCTCTCCCAGGCTCCTTGTCCTTCCAACTCCCGGTATCCGAAATGCTGAAAAGGGCTTAATGGATCTGGATCGCCCCTTAGCCTTCGTCCACGTGACCATGACTCTGTGACCACAAGATTAACAAAAAATTTCTACCGACCTTTCACGATTCGGGATTTCGCGATTCTAGCTGCAAAGATTTTTGGTCCTTCAAACTCCCGGGTCCTGAAATGCCGAAATCTACCCATGACCACGGTCCACTTTTCGGGATTTCGGAATTCAGGATTTCGTGATTCCAGCTATAGACAATTCTTGGTCCTTCAACCTCCCGGGTCCCGAAATGACGAAATACTACCCCTTGAGAGAACCTTTTGGGGTTTTCCCTGAACCTTGACCACTCACCATGTGTCCCCTTGATGAACGGTCCTAATGCTTTCGCAATTTCATGAGCTGGGACTTCTTGTCTCACAACTCCTTCTCCTCGAACTCCCAGTGTCCAAAACACTAAAAAGGGATTGGACCTTTGACACCTGTCCTCCAAAATGGATGGCCCCGATGTTTTCGGGACTTCACGAGTCCTCTTTCCTCTATTGTTACGAGGATTAAACCCCTCACACCTCCTTCCGGATATGACGGTTATCGGTCCTTGGTGCTAGATCTGACGGCCCAGATCCTTTTTCCTGTGCACATCCTAGGGACTCAACCATGTGCATGTATCCTTGATCCAACAACTCTCAGGCCACCACGCTCCAGATCCAACGGCTGGCACGATTTTGTGAACCGGGAGTTCGCAATGTAGAGAATCCAAAATCCCTTGCCGCTCCAAACCCTAAAACCCCAAATAGAGAAATTCAAGTGCAAGATTTCGAGATTTCATGAATCGGGAGTTCGCGATGCAGCGACCCCAAAATCCCTTGCCGCTCCAAACCACAAACTCTGAAATAGTGAAATTCAACGCCTTAGAGTTTTGGAAGACACTCGACCTTAATCTCCTCGATGATCTGCAAGATCCAATGATTCTCGCAACTTCAACACTTCTTCTACGAAGTGTCTTCACTGTCCATATGGTTCCTCCCCCGAGGTGCTTCTAAGCGCTTAAATCCCTCGCAACTTGGTGTGATTCTAGGGCTCTCAGGATTTCGGCACTTATCCATGAAGCATATCTACCATCCGTTTCAGCTGCTCTCCTGTGCGACCTCCCAAAGGTTAAACTCTGTGCACCTTCGCCTGATCCAACGGTTTTCGGGTATTAGCGCTAGATCTGACGATTCAGATCTATCTTCCTTATGCGCTCTCCTCCTGATCTTTCTTGGTTTTTTGACTTAGAAGATTTTCTAAGTCTCGAAGGTCTCGACCTTCGACTCTTCCTCTTGCGAGCCCGGTTCCTTTGGCTCTCGTCTACGTTATATAAAGACTGTCCCTTATGAGCTTCGTCCTCCTGGAGATTTACTCCTGTGCACACCTTGCATTCAAGGATCTCGAATAACTCAGATTCGAGAAGTTTTCTTGAAAAGAAAACTCCTTACGCCCACCTGGCATTCTCCTGCTCGATGCACACCTTGCAAAGCCTACAGAGTATTAAGAAACTCTGTGAGTGTCTTCTCTTTTCTCAGAACTCGAAAGAGTTCCTTCTATGCACACTTGCACCAACTCAATGCCCTCCTGACGGAGTTCTCCAGAATCCTCAGTGATTCTGTCTTCTCGCCGAACTCGAAAGAGAGTTTCCTTCTGTGTACTCCTTGCACCTCTACTGATGAAGGTTCAACGCTATCCCTCTTGAGCTTACCTGAGGTTGTCTCACCTTTGTCAATGCACACCTTGCGGACTATGTGCACTCCTTACACTTGGAAACTCCAAGACAGGAAGAAATTGAAAAATATGAAATGCTTCACCAGTTATGCATTTAAAACATGAAATGCATAAAAACATGTAAACGTCAAACACACAGTGTGTAGGAAAAACAACTTTTCTATTAATCTGTATGTCTATACAAATGTTTACAAAGGATGGACTGTAACAAGTCTCATCTCTCTCTCGAGACCTCTCTGCTCTGGTCTCTCCTCCTGAGCTTTCTACTCTAATTTCTTAATTACAAAATGAGGGCTCCTATGAGCGTATCCTCAACCACCGTCATTGAGCTATCGCTATCACAAAGCGGCTCCTATGGCTACATTACATAAATGGATGTCACGGACCTGACTAATCTAGACTTAGCTGCAGGTAACCATTAAAGGAAACCTCAACCACTACTTGTACAAAGGTGTGGTCTGGCATTAAAAGCCTTACAACATTTATTGAAATTTCAAATTTCAAAATTAAGAGGGTTGTGCCTCTCCCTTTCTCCATTAAATGTGTGTTGGATGTGCTGGCTAGCTGGCACGCTGCTGACATGGAGCGATGCTCTTGTATCATACTCCTCAGCTGGAAAAATCATGATCTCCTAATCATGAGATCCTCTTCTCCAGTGTTGAAATCCACCTGGATCCCAAACTTTCCCTTGGAGCTATCCATCCGCTCCATCGCTTCGTTGTTGTTGTTGCTTCTACTGCCCTATTTCTATGGAAGGTTCTCCTCTGCTCAGCTTCCCTTTACTAACCTCTTCTGTTGATCTGATCATTAGCCTTCTGATCTCCTCAATTATCTCATCCATCTGCTCCCAGGGCTAGCTCTCCTTTTCCAGCCTACTCCATTGCACTTCTTCCCTACAAATGGGTAGCTCAACTAGATCTCCCATGCCATATTCTTCCTCTGTGGCCTCAACTTGCCACCCTGCTACAAAATTCAGCTCTGCAATCTTATCTTCTTAACTGACTTGTTGTTCAGTCACCTTCTCTGATAGACTTGCTTCTGCCATTTCCCCTTATGTTGGTTTAATTCCAAATTCCTCCAGCTACTCCTCAGACTAGAATTCTCCTTCATCTTCTGTTGCATGCCTCGACACTGTTGTTATCATCTGTTCAGCGCCCTGGCTGAAAATTCTGAGCGATTCCTCAGAATTCTCCTCTACTAACATCTGCATGACTGTCTCCTCATGGTATCCATATACTGGCTCTGGATTTTTCAACCAATCCTCCAGCATATCAACTCCATTTCCCATGGAGTGAGCATCTTATTTGCATGCTCCTCTTCTATTGGGGAAAACATTAGTGTCTTCTCCTCCTCTCCCTCCATGACAGTCATTGTTGGTTGTCCTTCTTCTGTTGTTGCTTCTGCAACACATACTCTGGCCTCAACTGGGTTGCTTGGTAGGAATACCTCTATTCCTCCAATGATCATAATTCTCTTATGATTCTCTCCTATTAGCACTCCTTGCTAATCTGAACTCTCCTCTAAGTTCATGAGACTTTTAGACAGTCTCATCTTTTTCCCCTTGCCCACCTAGCAATTTGGGAATTTTCTACTACCCACCAGATAGTCTATGAGATCGTTTGATCCCATCTCATTGCCCACTTGGAAATCTAAACTTTCACCACTACCCCCTTGGCAGTATGCGAGACCTTTTGCTAATCTCTTCCCATTGCCCACCTAGAAAATCGAAATTTCACTTCTAACCACCTGGTATTTTATGAGATCAATCGATCCCATCTCCATCAACACTCCTTGCTGACCTGAACTCATCCCTGAGTTCATGAGACTTTCAGACAATCTCATCTGCTCTCCATTTCCCACTTGGCAATATGGGATTTATGCCCTGCCCACCTAGTAGTTTACAAGATCTTCAGCTAATCTCATACCATTTCCCTCCTAGAAATATGAATTTCCGCTATTGTCCTCCCGACAGTCTATGAGATCCTCCAATGATATCATTTCATTGCCCACCTAGCAATTCAAAAATTCATCCCTGCCCTCCTTCTAGTTTATGAGATCTGAAACTGATCTCTCTTCCTCATCACTAAGGGTTTCTCCAACTTTTGTCTCACATATGCAAACCAGCTCTGTGTCACTGAGGCTTTTAGCATACCTCAGCCACTTCCTCAACTCTTGTTGTTGATTCCTGGCCAACAACTTTTGAACAGGCCATTTGGATTTCCTCTTTAGAGGCCATTCGTACCTTCAGTGTACTTTTGCCTCCTTCTGCATCTTCAATGTCAGTTGTTCCATTCTCACCCTTATCTCAGTTAGTTCTTTGTTAATCTATTATTTACTCATCTGCTAGTGGTCTCCTCTTCCACCACGCTCATGGACTTCAGTAGCCATTTTCATTTTTCACTTTCCCTCCTGGAAATCGTATGGATCACTCTATGTCTAAGAGCATCTCCATGTCCTCCCAAAACTCACCTGTTTATCTATCATTTGTTTCACACCTTGCAATAATCACCACAGAGATTTAAAACCCTACTTATTTCACCTGCTATATACAGATGAATCTCTGCTTCTGATTAAACTTGATGTTACCATAATTTCTCCCACCGTCTCTCCTTTGTCTGTGAACAAAGTAACAGTCTCCTCTTTCTCTTTTGCCTGAAATCTACAGACAAAAATCTACTCTGATACCATTTGATGGTGTGTATCAAAGTATTTTCTTTATCTACTCTGCCTCCCTCTGCCTGCAGTCTACAGACAGAAAGTGGCTCTGATACCACATGATGCAGACCCCCCCCAACCTCAGCAGGGTCCACTGACCTCCTGGTCTCTGGATCATTCTTCTTCTGAGCCAAAATAGCTCTTCAGGCTCATGTTGGAACCCTTTGAACAAATCCACAGGTCCCTTTGTCCTCTGGCACGGGCCTTGAGAAAACCTATGCACGTGCTCATCTTTCAGCACTCTACTCTGTTCTGAACCAACACACCTTTCATGTTTTGGGGTTTCGGGACTCCTTCATGCGAGCTCTCCTAGGCTCCTTGTCCTTCCAACTCCCAGTATCCGAAATGACGAAAAGGGCTTAATGGCTTTGGATCACCCCTTGGCCTCCGTCCACATGACCACCACTCTGTGACCACACTCTTAACGACAAAGTGCTAACAGCCTTTCACGATTCAGGATTTCGTGATTCTAGCTGCAAAGATTTTTGGTCCTTCAAACTCCCGGGCCCTGAAATGCCGAAATCTAACCATGACCACGGTCCACTTTTTAGGATTTCGGAATTCGCAATTCCGGCTATAGACGGTTCTTGGTCCTTCAACCTCCCGGGTCCCAAAATGCCGAAATACTACCCCTTGAGAGAACCTTTCGGGGTTTTCCCTGAACCTTGACTACTCACCATGTGTCCCCTTGATGAACGGTCCTGATGCTTTCGTAATTTTGTGAGCTGGGACTTCTTGTCTCATGACTCCTTCTCCTCGAACTCCGAAAAGGGCTTGGATCTTTGACACCTGTCCTCCAAAATGGACGACCTCGATGCTTTCAGGACTTGACAAGTCCTCTTTCCTCTATTGTTACGAGGATTAAACCCCTCGCACCTCCTTCCAGATATGACGAATATCGGTCCTTGGTGCTATATCTAATGGACCAGATCCCTTTTCTTTCGCACCTCCCAGGGACTCAACCCTGTGCATGTATCCTTGATCCAACAGCTCTCAGGCCACCGCGCTCTAGATCCGACAGCTTGCGTGATTTCACGAACCGGGAGTTCACGATGCAACGACTCCAAAATCCCTTGCCGCTCCAAACCCTGAACTCCGACATAGTGAAATTCAAGCACGATATTTTTGGATTTCGCAAACCGGGAGTTCGTAATGCAACGACCCCAAAATCCATTGCCGCTCCAAACCCTGAACTCCGAAATAGAAAAATTCAAGCCCTAGAGTGTTGGAAGACACTCGACCTTAATCTCCTCACTGCTCTACAAGATCCAACGATTCTCGCAACTTCAACACTTCTTCCACGAAGTGTCTCCACCATCCATATGGTTCCTCCCCCGGGGTTCTTATAAGTGCTTAAATCCCTCACAACTTGGTGCGATTTTATGGCTCTCAGGATTTTGGCACTTCTCCACGAAGCGTCTCCATCGTCCATTTCAGTTGCTCTCCTGCACGACCTCCTAGAGGTTAAAATCTGTGCACCTTCACCTAATCCAACAGTTGTCAATTATTGGCGCTAGATCCGACGGTTCATATCTGTCTTCCTTGCGTGCTCTCCTCCTGAGATTTCTTGGATTTTTGACTTAGAAGATTTTCTAAGTCTCGAAGGTCTCAACCTTCGACTCTTCCTCTTGCGAACCTGGTTCCTTTGGGTCTCGTTTGCGTTATAGAAGCGTTGTTCCTTCTAAGTTTCATCCTCCTAGAGATTTACTCCTACGCACGCCTTGCGTTCAAGGATCTCGACTAACTCATATTCGAGAAGTTTTCTTGAAAAGAAAACTCTTTATGCCCACCTGGTATTCTCCTTCTCGATGCACACCTTGCAGAGCCTACAGAGTATTCAGCAACCCTATGAGTGTCTTCTCTTCGACACTTCTCTTTTCTCAGAACTCGAAAGAGTTCCTTCTGTGCACACTTGCACCAACTCAATGCCCTCTTGGTAGAGTTCTCTAGAATCCTCAATGATTATGTCTTCTCTCCGAACTTGAAAGAGAGTTTCCTTCTGTGTACTCCTTGCACCTCTGTTGATGAAGGTTCAACGCTATCCCTCTTGAGCTGTCCTGAGGTTGTCTCACCTCTATCAATGCACACCTTACCGACTATGTGCACTCCTTGCACTCAAAAACTCCAAGATAGGAAGAAATTGAAACTTATGCAATGCTTCACCAGTTATGCATTTAAAACATGAAATGCATAAAAACATGTAAACAACAAACACACAGTGTGCAGGAAAAACTACTTTTCTATTAATCTGTATGTCTATACAAATGTTTACAAAGGATGGACTATAACAAGTCTCATCTCTCTCTTGAGACCTCTCTTCTCTAGTCTCTCCTCCTGAGCTTTCTACTCTAATTTCTTAATTACAAAATGAGGGCTCCCATGAGCTTATCCTCAACCACCATCTCTGAGCTATCGCTATCACAAAGAAGCTCCTATGGCTACATTACATAAATGGATGTCGTAGACCTGAATGATCTGGACTTAGCTGCAGGTAACCATTAATGGAAACCTCAACCACTACCTGTACAAAGGCGTGGTCTGGCATTAAAAGTCTTACAACATTTATTGAAATTTTGAATTTCAAAATTGAGAGGGTTGCGCTTCTCCCTTTCTCCATTAAATGCATGTTGGATGTGCTGGCTAGATGTCACGCTGCTAACATGGAGTGATGCTCTTGCATCATATAACACCTAAAACCAACATAAATTCCACCCCCCAACCACTATCCCTCATATATTGTATAACTCCTAACATCAAGATATTTATAACCTCATTCCCCTTAACATTTATATCCATTAGCCACTATAAATCCTAACCCATATAACCTCCAAAACATCTAATAACTAATAACTTATTGCTATATATTCATAATCCTTGATTTTGACCCTTAACCCATATAGCATTTAACCCTTATAACACCTAGCACGTAACTCCTATAACATGTAACCCCTAACCCTTGTAAAAAATATAACCCCTAATCCTTAAAATGATTAAAACCTATAAACTTAAACCACTAACTCTTATAACTTATAAGATTCTAACTTCCATAACCTTACAATCCTTAACCATTATAACATCGACCGCACCTGATTCCCAACACCTATAAAATCTATAGAAATTTATCTCTATTATCCCTTACATCTCCAACCCCTATCACACCCAACCCATGTAATATTAGGAAACCTTAACCCTGGTGACTATTAACCCATATAACCCTTAACCTATAACCTATGAACTTATAAGACTTGACCCCTATCATGATTATCCCTTAACTCTTATATCCTTATTTCATGTAATCATTATAACACATAATGGATTTAACTACTGTTAGGCCCACTCAGGTTGTACTCCTATGACCATTAAAAAGTATACCCACTATAACCATTAAAAACTATAGATCCTATCCCCTATAATTAACATTTATCATAATCACTATCACCACTATCAAATTTAATTCCTAACCTCTATTAGTATGTACATGTTTCTAAAGTGTGTCCATGTTCTATAATGCATGTGCTTTATTTTTTCTTTTTTTGGAATTAATTTTTTGGGCTCCTTACCTCACCAACTCGTTTTCATACTTAGTTTCTTGGGATTTAGATTACTTGGTTTCTTCAGATTTAGCTTCTACATAGGCCTTAATAGTTTGCTCATCATTGTATGCATCTAGTCTAACCCTCCCATATTGTCATTGTCTTCCCCATTCACATTAATTATTTTATAGGATTGTTGTTTGATTGTGGAATTGATTGTGTGATTCATGTTTGAGTTTGGAAATCCTCCCATACTGTCATTGTATGTATCTAATTTAACCATGTTAAATTTTAGTCCATACAAGCATAAATTGAAAAAATTTCAATGTTGGCCCCATCCACATGTTAACTATAAGTGGGATCAATTACATGAACATGCACACCTTATTGATGGATTTTGTTAGAATAACCAAAGAATATTTTATTGTCGAATGTTTTGTTTGACTCATGGTTGACTCCGGAAACCCTTATGTTTATCCTCTTTTTATGATGGATACTTCTCTCTATTAGGATCTGCAGTTGTATATTGGGCAACCTTTTGAATGATATTTGTAACTAAAGGAGCTAACTTGATCCTAATGCATGCCATAGAAAACCAATAAATCCTCATGATCCCAATGCCCATATGCCTCCAACCTTGTGATCTAATGTTCGTTGGGTGACAACTGTCATGAAGGGTGATGACTAAGACTAGGGGCAACTTTCAATTCAAGGCTAGGAATGACCAGGCCCACATCAAGTGAAGGAATAAAATTTTCAAGGTACATGTGTTGACCCATTCCATGTCAACAACAATGCATCCATTCACAAGGAACACTAAAACCCTACAAATCGATGACTCCACTAAATTAGGGTTTATGGTTTACATGATGAATTGATGATGGAAGAAAGTGGGTGTGTGAGTCAAATTTGAGTCTAGAAACCCTCTCATATCGTTAAGGCGTGTGAATAGTCTATCCATGTCAAATATCAATGCGTTCAGAAACAATTTGAAAATATTTCAACGTTGGCCCCATTCACAGGTCATTGTTGCCTGTGTCTAGTCCTAGTACAATTTCCTTGTAAAATTTGTATAAGATATTTGGAGAATGATAATTTTGAAGGTGCTAGACCTGTTCCTACACACCACGACGAGATCACCTCTCATTGGCAGTCAATGTATTGATCCCTTTTAGTTTTGGGTTGTTAGTCTTTTCATTTGCACACACCTTTCAATCTAGTCAAAGTTCAATTAATGTCTCTTGTTATGGTAGGGTTATAAAGCGTCATGATACCAATGCCCATATGTCTCCAACCTTGTGATATAATGATCATTGGGTGACAATTGTCATGAAGGGTGACGACTAAGACTAGGGGTAAATTTCAATTCAAGGCTAGGAATGACTAGGCCCACATCAAGTGAAGGAAGAAAATTAAGAAGGTACATGTGTTGTCTCATTCCATGTCAACAAAAATGCATCCATTCACTGGGAACAAATCGATGACTCTATTTTAGTCCAGAAACTCTCCCATATCATTAAGGCATGTGAATAGTCTATCCATGTCAAATTTCAATGCATTCAGAAACAATTTGAAAAAATTTCAACGTTGGCCCCATTCACAGGTCACTGTTGCACGTGTCTAGCCCTAGTACAATTTCCTTGTAAAATCTGTATAAGATATTTGGAGAATGGTAATTTTGAAGGTGTCAGGCCTATTATTACACACCATGGTGAGATCACCTCTCATTGACAGTCAGTAGTGTGTTGATCCCTTTTAGTTTTGGGTTGTTAGTATTTCCAATTACACGCACCTTTCAATCTAGTCAAAGTTCAATTAATGTCTCTTGTTACTGTAGGGTTATAAAGCCTCATGATCCCAATTTCGATATGCCTCCAACCTTGTGATATAATGATCATTGGGTGACAACTATCATGAAGGGTTATGACTAAGAGTAGGGGAAACTTTCAATTCAAGGCTAGGAATGACTAGGCCCACATCAAGTGAAGGAAGAAAATTAAGAAGGTACATGTGTTGTCCCATTCCATGTCAACAACAATGCATCCATTCACTGGGAACAAATCTATGACTCCACTAAATTAGGTTTTATGGTTTACATGATGAATTGATGATGGAAGAAAGTGGGTGTGTGAGACAAATTTGAGTCTAGAAACCCTCCCATATCGTTTAGGCATGCAAATAGTCTAACCATGTCAAATTTCAATGCATTCAGAAACAATTTGAAAAAAATTCAACGTTGGCCCCATTCACAGGTCATTGTTGCCCGTGTATAGTCTTAGTACAATTTCCTTGTAAATTTGTATAAGATATTTGGAGAATGATAATTTTGAAGGTGCTAGGCCTATTCCTACACACCATGGTGAGATCACCTCTCATTGACAGTCAGTGTATTGATCCCTTTTAGTTTTGGGTTGTTAGTATTTTCAATTGCACGCACCTTTCAATCTAGTCAAAGTTCAATTAATGTATCTTGTTACTATAGGGTTATAAAGCCTCATGATCCCAATGCCCATATGCCTCCAACCTTGTGATATAATGATCATTGGGTGACAACAGTCATGAAGGGTGATGACTAATACTAGGGGAAACTTTCAATTCAAGGCTAGGAATGATCAAGCCCACATCAATTGAAGGAAGAAAATTAAGAAGGTACATGTGTTGTCCCATTCCATGTCAACAACAACGCATCCATTCACTGGGAACAAATTGATGACTCCACTAAATTAGGGTTTATGGTTGACATGACAAATTGATGATGGAATAAAGTGGGTCTGTGAGTCAAATTTGAGTCCAGAAACCCTCCCATATCATTAAGGCATGTGAATAGTCTATCCATGTCAAATTTCAATGCATTCAGAAATAGTTTGAAAAAATTTCAACGTTAGCCCCATTCACAAGTCACTGTTGCCCATGTCTAGTCCTAGTACAATTTCCTTGTAAAATTTGTATAATATATTTGGAGAATGATAAGTTTGAAGGTGCTAGGCCTATTCCTACACACCACAGCGATATCACCTCTCATTGACAGTCAATGTATTGATCCCTGTTAGTTTTGGGTTGTTAGTATTTTCAATTGCATGCACCTTTCAATCTAGTCAAAGTTCAATTAATGTCTCTTGTTACTGGAGGGTTATAAAGCCTCATGATACCAATGGCCATATGCCTCCAACCTTGTGATATAATGATCATTGGGTGACAATTGTCATGAAGGGTGATGACTAAGACTAGGGGCAACTTTCAATTCAAGGCTAGGAATGACCAGGCCCACATGAAGTGAAGGAAGAAAATTAAGAAGGTACATGTGTTGTCCCATTCCATGTCAACAACAACGCATCCATTCACTTGGAACAAATCAATGAATCCACTAAATTACGGTTTATGGTTTACATGATAAATTGATGATGGACATACCTACATCGTTGGTATTATTAGGCGCAGTCACATAGAGCTCCTCTTGTTTTCAATAATAGTTCATTCTATACTAAATAGGGGAAACCACATGAAGGTGGAAGCTCTAATTATTCCCTCCCCCCCTCACATCACTCTCAATTTCCCCATATTACCTAATTTGAAATTCTAAAGAACATGTATCATATACTATATTATACAAAATAAAAGAATATAAAGATCATATAGAAGATATAAACACATACCTCTTCTTTTCAACAATTAAATATCAATCATCTTCTTCTTTATCCAACTCAACATCTGTATTAGGATCTAGTTCAGAATCGATATTGGTGAAATTCTCATTCCTATCAACTTCATCATCAATGTCATTTTTGCTACTATAGTTATCGATATCGTCAATGAGATCGTCGTCTCCTACATTTGGATGATCAACTTGTTCAAATTCTTCGTCTGACACATCGAATACATGATCCACCTACTCCTAATCTACATAATCATTATATTCTTCCTCATTATTATCTTCATCCTCGGCTACATGATTATACTTTACTGATATTCCTCTTGGATCATATCTAACAACGTATGACCAACCTGCTTTACCAGGTACCTCTAAGTAAAATACTTTCTCACATTGACATGGAAGAACATAAGGCTTTGTACCCGGTTCAAATTCCATTGTATTAACCATGGTAAATCAATTATCATGCTCAATAACAGTTCTTTCAAGATCACGTTCATGCATCCGTAGCTTGTACCATGTAACCTCAAACAAAACTATTTTAAAGGAATTAAAATCACACTTAATTATATCCTCCAAATGGCCATAGTACCTATTCTCAGTTTCTTCTGTATTTCTGTCACTTCTAGAGAAAATTTTGGTGACCTTAAACACTGCAGTTATCCCACAATCCGAGGTTTTCATCTTATCATCCAACATTTTGATACAAAATTTATGACCATTACACCACATAGCCTTGTGATGTTTCAACTACAACATGGACAACAAGTAAAAAATACATTTCCAATTAATAATCCTCATATAGGACTTACTAAATATATATTTCGAAAATTAAACAAACCAAATACATTGAAAAATTGGGAAAAAACTAAGAAAATGTGGGTAAAAAATTTAACTTGTCTGTTTATCTTTTAAACCAAAGGCTAAGTCAACTTCCCTTGATGTAAGATCGGGAAATTGATCTCGATGACAATGTTTTTTTTTAATCATCTTACTCACCCCTTCCCATGATAACCTACCGAAGTATTCTTCAGTATATTCTATCCAATGCTCCATCCAATCAAGGTTGTTTGCAATGTATAAATGTAAAGCATCCCACTCTCGAGCAACTATATGATAGCATAACAATTTAATATAATTAATTAGCTATTGTTAATAAAGGAATAATTTAATAAATGTGTAATATATTAAATCTACATCAACTTCTAATAATTACCTTTCACAGTCCTCATTTTACGTTTCCCCAATAGGACCTCCCCTTCAAATTTGTTGATGGAGTCAATATGCCAAATGTGAGGCACATTCATATGTTCTTCTAATTTAGGTACATATTGGCTAATATACACCATGTAATTATATACCATATATCCCTCAACCATAGAACCCTCCAGACGTGCTCTTTATCTAACAAAAGCCTTCAGTGACTTCAACTTCCTCTCCACCATCCACATCGACCTTGTGTGTACTGGTACACATAATTCAATCTCCTCAACTTGGTGTATGAGGAAGTGTTCTTGTGCATTGAAAAATGTTGGAGGTAGATATTGCTGCATTTGACACATTAGTCGGGGAATTTCTCTCTTCCAATACCTTATATTTTCTTTATGGATTTCTTTTGATGATAGCCACCTACAAATGTCGATGCAATAAAATAATATCAAGGAATACATAAATTTGCAAATAAAAGATAATATGTCAATAAGTTCTTCTACAAATCACATAAGAAGTACATTTTACTTATAAAACAATACGTACCTCATGTATTTTCCAAGTACATAAATAATTTGTTTCATGTTGTTGTCAAAGTCATTTGGGAGAGATAAAGGTAGAACATACTGTAACAAAAAACAAATAATTATTATTTGTTTCCAAAAAAATCATACCAATAAGGAAATATATTATAAACTACTAATTACCTTAATGAATGTATGCCATTCATGTGTTTTAACCCCACCAAAATCACCTTTTTTAGTTAAGATATTTTGTATGTTCGACGAAATCCCCATCGGAAACCTAATTTTTCGAATGACCTCTTTTACAATATTTCTTTGTTGCTCTATCAATAACCAAGGAAGACTAGTATTTTGTTCACAACCATTGACATTAGAATGAATAATAACACTTTGCAATGCGTGATTAGCTTCCTGGATGTCACAACAAATCTTTCCAGTTCTCTCTTTATTAGTCCTTCCATCTAATATTTTCCATAACAATTATGTTATGTTCTTCCCAATATGCATTGTATCAAACAAATGAACTATTTGTAGGTTCTTGTAGTATGGCAATCTATTGAATTGCATCGGGTAACTTTTCATTCCTCGTGTAATCCCATTCATTCCTTAACAACATTCATGAAACATCAACAAATTTAAATTAACACTAACTAATGGGACGAAATGAAATTAATACTAATGAAATTAACCAAAGATTTTGTTAAGAACCAAATATCAATATAGCATAGAAAAACCTCAGAAAAATTACTCAATGCCTTGAAAAAGAGATAATATCATATAATAAGCCTCTTCCAGGGGGCAACCTTGACGACAACGCGGTCCCTCCACCACCCGCAGGTCGGAAGGTCCACGCGCACACACAGGATCTTCTCTTCCCTCGGCCCAAAGAACACTAACCGGTCCTTCTATTTCCCTATCGGGAAATCTATGCCCACAGATCTCTCTTTGCGCGATCCCCTTTTCTCTACTTATCGGGGAATCAGAACTCGCGCTTCGTGAGTTCAAAGATCGAACGCCGAACTCTCGGATCGTCGAGACCCGATATCTCAGTCAACGCTGACCTCGCCCTTCTCCTATCGCGATTTCGCTACTCGCAACATCAATCACTCGGTTCTCCAACTCCCGAGTCCCGATTTGCCGAAATTCTGATGAGCTCGCGGTTTGACTATTCAAGAGTCTCGTCTTCCCTTCGGGACTTCGGACTTCGCGGATTCGCGAATCCTGACGTCCAATACTCGGATTTCTCGTTGTGAAACTCTGATAGTTGGTGCCACCTTTACTCCACTAACTCCTGTGGCCCCAAACTACTTACGTAGCTGTCAGGATATCGTGTCTCGCGGTTTCGCAATTCCCGTTACCAAATCTTCAACTCTTCTTTCACGAAATCCCGATAGGCGATTTCGCGAACAATCCAACGATCCTGGCTGGCTTGGATCAATGACTCTGTTTGTCTTGAGCTTTGGACCCTTTGGAATACCTGCAATATCTTCCCTGCAGCTCTGCAAGATCCAACGGCCCACGGATTCTCGCGAATTCTCCTCGGAGGATTTCGTCCGTCCGTTTCTTCCTTATGCAATCCACGAAGTGATGAAGTGTTCTTCCACGAACTCATCCACTTGCTCACAACCCTGTGATGATTCTTGCCAACCTCCAATGAAACTCTCCTGCGCTATCTTTCAACAACTTTGAGGGCCTACCCCTCCTGAGATTTTCTCTCGACTTCAGGTCCTTCAAGAAACTCTTGCACGCACTCCTTGCGGCAAACCTTCAACAACGTCTAAGTGTTGAAGTCTTCGACTCTGTGCACACCTGCAGCAACAGTCCTTCACTTCTCGCTCAAGTTCACAACCCTAAACTTCCCTCAGCCTGCGCACTCCTTGCACGGCTTTTGTGCCCACTGCACTCCTGGGATGAATGAGAACAAAAGTTATCTCTATATGAACCCTCTGTCTACGCACTCCTTGCGGACACTTCAACTGCACTCCTTGCAGGAATTCTCTGGGTCAAATAGAAAAACAATTGAAACTCATTCTCTCTTCCTCTCAGACTTCAATTCAAACATGAAATCACATACACAGCATATAAAATAAAATGTATAACAGGAAGAAACCATTCATGATCATATCAACATCATACATAGAGATCAGACAAAAAACCATGAATTTGAATCAAAGTTCTTCTATTAATTCAAATATCTATACATGGGTGTTCTTCACACATCTCTTTGCATGCTCTTGCTCTTCTCCTGCTCCAATTCATGTTACAATGCACAATGAGGGTGTCTATATCCCGTTTCCCTCTTGCGCTCTACAACTGTCTAGTCTAGAATTAAATTCTATCTACCTTACATTAATTCTTATAAATGCCTTCTATCTACTAAAGGATGAGAGACATCTGCTCAAGGTCCATTACAATATACAAGTGCGCTTCATCTTAATGGCTCATTTAAGAACGCGCAACAACTACCAAGGTGATTTTCAAAATTTGTGTTGGCTTGTCCAGTTGTCCTTTCGCCTTCCGCGTTGGCTCGCTTGATGTGTTGGCGATGTTCCTGCATCATACTCCCTCGCTTGAAAACTTTCATGGGCTCCTGTCCATGAGTTCCTACACGGTCTGTCCATGCTTCTGTATCTCTGCTTCAGTCTCCCAACTGGCATCTTCAACTGGATGATTCTTCCATATGACCAGATACTCGAAGTATTTCTTTCGCTTGGTCCTCTTGCTCACTCTCTTGTCCAGTATGCACTCCATCTGTGGCTTCTCTGCAATTGGCATCTTTTTCATCCACTGGATTACTGGCTGCTCATCTCCAGTCTCTTCTTCTCTAGCTCTATATGGGTATAAATCCGAGATATTGAATATCAGAGAAATTCTGATCCCATCGGGTAATTCAATCTCGTAAGCGTTGTCCCCAAATTTCTTCAAGACCCTACATGGCCCGATTTTCTTCATTTTCAATTTATTGTGTGTTCCTCTCGGGAACATTTCTTTCCTCAAATGTGCAAAAACCAGATCACAAACCTCAAACTGAAGTTGTTTCTTCCACTGGTCGGCTCTGCGCTTATATTCATGACTTGAATCTAGAAGTCGTTGCTTCACCTGGCTGTGAAGTTCCTTCATCGCCTCTGCGAACTCTTCTGCACTAGCGCTGCTAATCGCAGTCTGTTCTGAATCCCTCAATTCAGAAATTCCTCTCGGTTGCATGCCATATACAATCTGAAATATACTTTTCCCTATGCTCCGATTCACTGAATCATTGTATGCAAACTCTGCCTGTGGTAATATACTGTCCCACTAGCTATGGTGCTCTGTCACCAAGCTTCTCAGCAAGTCTCCTAGACTTCTGTTGACCACTTATGTTTGTCCATCCGTCTGAGGATGATAAGAAGAACTAAACGCTAGGTTAGTTCCCAGCTTCTTCCATAAGGTCCTCCAAAAATGCCCTATGAATTTCGTATCCCGATCCGCAACTATACTCTTTGGAAAACCATGAAGTCGAATGACCTCTTTGAAAAACAAGTTCGCGATGTGAGTCGCATCACTGGTTTTCTGACACAGAATGAAGTTTGCCATATTGGAAAACCTATCTTCCACCACAAAGATCGAATCAACACCTCTTTGTGTTCTTGGCAACCCCAATACAAAATCCATGCTTATCGCATCCCATGGCCTTTCTGGTATGGGCAATGGTTGATAGAATCCCGCATTCTGCTTCCTCCCCTTCGAATGCTGGAAAATTTTACGTATGTCAAGAAATATTTTGATATCTGCTCGCATTCTCGGCCAAAAATATGACTCATTCAGCTTCGCGAATGTCTTGTCATGACCAAAATGTCCTGCCAATCCTCCACTATGTTTCTCCTTCAACAAGTTCTCCCTCATGGAGCATTTCGGAATACACAGTTGATTGCCTCTAAAAAAAAATCCTTCTTGGATAATGTACTCTATCCAAGGGCTTCTATCTCTAAGAAATGGATTCTCAGTTGCTTCATACTCTTCTCCAAAATCTGGATCATCTGTGTACATGTTCCTGAGATCATCAAAACCTAACGTTTTGACTCTGAACTCCTGCAACAACAAACACTTCTTGCTCAAAGCATCAACAACTTTGTTAAAAGTACCAGAAATATGCTTAGTCACAAATGTGAAATTCTGCATATACTCAACCCATTTGACATGTTTCTGATTCAATTTTTCCTGTTGAGTCACAAACTGCAGTGCATGATTATCCCTGTACAATACAAATTCCTTGGGTATCAAGTAATGCGTCCATTTCTTCAATGCCTGTATGATAGCATAAAATTCCTTATCATACGTGGAGTACTTCAATTTCGCCTCATTCAGCTTCTTGCTGAAATATGCTATCGACCTGTCTTCTTGACTTAAGACTGCCTCGATCGCAAATCCACTTGCATCACATTTCACCTGAAATTTTTTCTGGAAATCCGGAAACACCAAAACTGGTTGTTCTGTAATCTTTCGCTTCAACAATTTGAAGATCTTCTTAGCCTCATCAGTCCAGTGAAAAGATTTATGCCGCTTCTTCACTGTATCCATCATCGTTGTGCTAATCCCACTGAAATTTCTGATGAACCTCCGATAGAAACTAGCCAGTCCATGAAAACTTCTCACTTCAAAAATATTTCTCGGTGATGGCCAATTCTTGATTACCTCCACCTTATCTGGATCCATTCTCAACTCATTCGTAGAAATAACAAACCCCAAGTAAATGAGCTTTGTCTTCATGAATGAGGACTTCTTCATATTAATCAACAGCTTCTCCCGATGTAGTCTCTGCATCACTGTAGCCAAATGCTTCAAGTTCTCTGCTACTGATTTACTGAATATCAGTATGTCATCCAAATACACGATGAAAATTTTTCCGATGAACTCCCTCAGGACTTCGTTCATCAACCTCATGAAGGTACTTGGTGCATTTTTTAAGCCAAATGGAATAACAAGCCATTCATACAACCCTTCGTTGGTTTTGAAGGTTGTCTTCCATTCATCGCCTTCTCTCATGCGAATCTGGTGATATCCACTTTTCAAATCAATCTTTGAAAAATACTTTGCTCCACCCAAGCAATCCATCAGATCATCCATCCTTGGCAATGGAAATCTGTACCTGATGGTTATATTGTTGATCGCCCTTGAGTCAGTACACATCCTCCAGCCTCCATCTTTCTTCAAACTGAGTATTGTTGGAACAGCACATGGACTCAAGCTTTCCCTGACCAAACCTTTGTCCAATAACTCTTGGACTTGCCTTTTAACCTCCTCATTCTCTTGTAGCATCAATTTGTACGCGACTTTGTTTGGAAAACTAGCTCCTGGTATGAGATCAATATGATGGCTCACACTCTTGATCGGTGGTAACGAACGAGGTAGTTCATCCACAATGATGTCAATGAACTCTTCCAGTAGTTCCTGAACCTCATCTGGTAAATCATCCACTCTTGTGCTAGTCAGAACAATCCTTGGCTTCCTGACCACAAAGAATTGCGGATCCTCCTTCTTCTTAACCTCATTAAGAAGTTCCTTCCCACTCATGAGAAGTATTGTGTTGCTTACTTCAGGCTTCACCTCCTTATCCTTTATTGGAAGCAACATGTGTGTCCTCCCATTCTTCTCTAGGGTGTATGTGTTCATTCTCCCATCATGAATCACATTCCTATCATATTTCCATGGTCTACCCAGCAATAGATGACAAACATCCATGGGAATAACATCACACAAGATCTTATCATTATATCCACCTATTTTGAATTCAACCAAGCATTGTTTAGTGACAGTTACCTGGTGTCCTTTCTGTAGCCACGAAACTTTGTATGGGCTTGGATGATCAGTCGTCTCCAACTCCATCTTCTCTACAATCTCTGTAGAAACGAGATTATCTGTGCTACCATTGTCTATAATGACCTTGCATACCCTATCCTTGGTCTTGCAAGCAGTCCTAAAAATTCTGGTCCTTTGGACTGAACTTTCCACCTCCTTCTCGGGTGTCAAAAGGACTTTTTGCATCATCAACGATCTTTTGCCCTCAGCATCTTCTTCTTCAACATCCCGCCTCTGTGCCTCGGTGATGTGAGCTTCTCCAATGTCTTTCTTTTTCTCTGGACACTCATAAGACTTGTGCCCATTCTTTCCACATGTGAAGCATGTGATTACTCCACCTCTTCCTCTTCCTTTGCCTCTAGTACGAGGAAAAGTGTTGTTATTAGCATATCCTCCTCTCTGCTCAGTATGTTGTTCTTTCTGTTCAGCATATTGCTGCCCTCGCTGTGAACTTCCACCTCTCTCTGTACGAGTCTGAGGTCTCTTCCATTCCTCCTTGGGCTTCTGGAATTTTTCCTGGGCAAATGCTTTGCCTATGGGCTGACTTCTGCCTTGGCCCCTCTAACTTTGCTTTCGGCTCAGCTTCTCCTTTGCTTTCAGAGCCATTTGATAATCATATTCCACCATCCGGATGGTTACCATGCTCATCTCATCCTGGATATCATATCTCAGGCCATTCATATATCTAGCAACTTTTTCATCATCGCTCTCCCAATGACCTACTCTGATGTTCAGTCGATAGAATTCCTCAGTGTATTCTTTCACTGTCATTAGCTTCTCTCTCAAGTTCTGCATCCTCCTAAACAGAGTAATTTGATAATCTCTCGGGATGAACTTTTCCTTCTTCTTTGCAATCATTCGATCCCAACATTTAATTTTCTGCTTGCCCTTGGAGCGTCTATCTGCTTGTAGCTCGTCCCACCATAATGTTGCGTGTCCCTTCAATCTTGTGACAGCATGCCTGACTTTCTTATCCTCTTAGACATCTTCATAATTGAAGTATGTATCTAGAGCTCTAATCCAATCTAGAAGCTCCTCTGCATCCAGATTTCCCTCGTAAACTGGAATGTCCATCTTTGCTCTTGCACCCATCTGGACAATAGCTTTGATCAAACGCTCGTTTGATGCATCTCCGGCTGCAACTTCCTCTTCACGTTTAGCCTCAATCTCACTTTCGGAATCACTGAGATCCCCTGCACTGGCTGTGCATTTTTGCATTGTCTCCATATCTTCGAGTCTGGCTCATAGATCTTGTATTTGTCTCTCCATTTCTGGATTTTTCGCCTGCCTGCCTCTTCTTATCAAAATTTACCTATCCTATGGATTAGGTGATTTCCTCTCTCTCCTTGGTGGCATGGTTAATTCTCCTCTTCTCTCTCTGCTACAGAAATCAAAGAATCTTTCTGTGCTTTGATACCAAACTTATGGCAACGCGGTCCCTCCACCACCCACAGGTCGGAAGGTCCACGCGCACAAACAGTATCTTCTCTTCCCTCGGCCCGAAGAACACTAACCGGTCCTTCTATTTCCCTATCGGGAAATCTACGCCCACAGATCTCTCTTCGCGCGATCCCCTTTTCTCTACTTTTCGGGGAATCAAAACTCGCACTTCGTGAGTTCAAAGATCGAACGTCGAACTCTCAGATCACTGAGACCCGATATCTCAGTCAACGCTGACCTCGCCCTTCTCATATAGCGACTTCTCCTATCACGATTTCACTACTCGCGACATCAATCACTCGGTTCTCCAACTCCCGAGTCCTGATGTGCCGAAATTCCGATGAGCTCGCGGTTTGACTTTTCAACGGTCCTGTCTTCCCTTCGAGACTTCGGACTTCGCGGATTCACGAATCCTGATGTCCAATACTCGGATTTCTCGCTGTGAAACTCTGATAGTTGGTGCCACCTATACTCCACTAACTCCTATGGCCCCACACTACTTACGTAGCTATCCGGATATCGCATCTCGCAGTTTCACAATTCCCGTTACCAAATCTTCAACTCTTCTCTCACGAAATCCCGATAGGCGATTTCGCGAACAATCCAACGATCCTGGCTGGCTTGGATCAACGACTCAATTTTTCCTAAGCTTTGGACCCTTTGGAATAACTGCAATATCTTCCCTGCATCTCTGCAAGATCCAACGGCCCACAGATTCTCGCGAATTCTCCTTGGAGGATTCTGTCCGTCCGTTTCTTCCTTGTGCAATCCACGAAGTGACGAAATGTTCTTCCACGAACTCGTCCACTTGCTCGCAACCCTGCGACGCATCTTTCCAACCTCCAATGCAACTTTCCTGCGCTATCTTTCAACAACTTTGAGGGCCTACCCCTCCTGAGCTTTTCTCTCGACTTTAGGTCCTTCAAGAAACTCTTGGATGCACTCCTTGTGGCAAACCTTCAACAACGTCTAAGTGTTGAAGTATTTGACTCTGTGCACACCTGCAGCAGCAGTCCTTCACTTCTCTCTCAGGTTCGCAACCCTGAACTTCCCTCAGCCTACACACTCCTTTCATGGCTTCTGTTCCCACTACACTCCTGGGATGAATGAGAACAAAAGTTATCTCTATCTGAACCCTCTGTCGACGCACTCCTTGCGGACACTTCAACTGCACTCCTTGCAGGAATTCTCTGGCTCAAATAGAGAAACAATTGAAACTCATTCTCTCTTCCTCTCAGACTTCAATTCAAACATGAAATCACATACACAGCATATAAAAGAAAATGTATAACAGGAAGCAACCATTCATGAGCATATCAACATCATACACAGAGATCAGACAGAAAACCATGAATTTGAATCAAAGTTCTTCTATTAATTCAAATATCTGTACATGGGTGTTCTTCACATAGCTCTCTGCATGCTCTTGCTCTTCTCCTGCTCCAATTCATGTTACAATGCACAATGAGGGTGTCTATATCCCGTTTCCCTCTTGCGCTCTACAACTGTCTAGTCTAGAATTAAATTCTATCTACCTTACATTAATTCCTATAAATGCCTTCTATCTACTAAAGGACGAGAGCTATACGCTCAAGGTCCATTACAATATACAAGTGCGCTTCATCTTAATGGCTCATTTAAGAATGCACAACAACTACCAAGGTGATTTTCAAAATTTGTGTTGGCTTGTCCAGCTGTCCTTTCGCCTTCTGCGCTGGCTCGCTTGATTTGTTGGCAATGCTCCTGCATCAAACCTCCTTTTACCCCACTTAAATGTTCAAGTGCAACATGATTCCAAATGAAAATGTCTCTTTGGTATATATAGGAGACTAGGAGGTATAATTTCAACTAATGGAATAAAGCTGACATAAATAAAATAACATCACTAATGTAATATGCCTCAATTATGGGGTAATGAGCCAATATTAGGTCTTAACATGCCCCTCCCCTTGATACAAGTGTTGTCCGCAATGCTTGAGTAACTCTGGATGCTTCTGTATAAAAGAATCATATTCTCAGGTGGAATCTTCAGCCCGTAGTTTCCTCCATTTAATGAGATACTCCGAAATGGATCTATTCCTCAACTGGTGAATTCTTGTGTCAGTGATGGCTTCAGGGTCCAATATGATTTTTCCTTCCTCGTCAAGTTCTGGCAATATACTTTGAACTGGGATCTTGTTTCCTATAACCTTCTTTAAGCATGAAACATGGAAAACTGGGTGTACTCATGAAGATGCAGGCAACTCCAATTTGTATGCCATAGTACCAATCTTTTGCAACACCTTATAAGGGCCATAGTACTTT
>ML782513.1:342813-375723 GCA_009831015.1 Picea engelmannii
GAGAGAGGGAAAGGAGGTAGAGAGAGGTAAAATGAGAAAGGAGGGAGAGTGGGGGAGAGAGACAGGGAGGGAGGTATAGTGAGAGAGAGAGGGAGGGGGTTACAGAGTGATAGGAGAAGAGGGGTAGATGCAGGAAATACAATTAGGTGGGGGGGAGGGAGGTAGAGATCAAGAAAAATAAAGAGAGATATCAAGATTGAGATGAAAAGAGAGAGAGAGAGAGGGAGGGGGTAAAGAGAGATAGATGGAGCTAGAAAAGGTAAAGAGTGAGGGAGAGAGAGAGGAGGGGCGGAGTGGGGTAGAGAGGGAGAGGGAGAGAGTGAGAGAGGGAGAGAGAGGAATAGAGGAAAAGAGAGAGAGAACATAACGAATTAAACCCAAACCCTCCTCTCTTCCCCCTTTGGATTTTTTAGACGATTCATATTTCTTCTCACAACCCAAAACAAAAATGCTCATCTTATCTCTTCCATACTCTCATAATTGTTCTACCTATTCTCTATCTTATTATTTCTCCTATATTTGAGACTTCATATTGATATAATTTTGATTTTGATAAATTTTCTATCACACACTCCAATCACTATCATTTTCATTTTTAATGGTCACACAAAAAATACATTCGAAGTACACCAAAATAGAGGGGGGTAGAGAGAGAGAGAGAGACAGAGAGATGGAGGGAGAGAGATGGGACGAGAGAGAGAAATATATGGAGGGAGAGAGTGGGGGTTGAGAAAAAGGGAAAGAAGGGGAGAGATAAAACAAGAGTGATATAGGGGGATAGGTAGTGGTGGGATAGAGGGGTATATGCAAGGGAAAGAGAGAGGAGAGGTAGAGAAGGGTAGAGAGAGAGAGAGAGGGAGATATATGTTGATGTTTGTATAACATCAAGAAGATATTCTCTTAGATTAATAATCAATAATATAATTATTGATTATTAAATACTATATATAATAAGTAAATGATAATAATAAATAGTTAATGATTATAAAAGGGACACATCCTTTCATGGATGGTCACCATATGCTCTATATATATGTAACACTCATCATTATAATAATACATCGATCATATCTCATATGAAGAAAAAAAACATGGTATCAGAGCGGGACTCGGCTTGACTCCCTCACGGGAGGGCCCAGGAAAATCAGAGAGCTAGCTTTAATAAAAGGACAATGCAAGAGAATCTTCCCACTTATTCTCAAGTTTATCAGAAATATGAAGCCCATGAAGATAACTATCATGAAAATAGTTACGGTATTAGTTCTCGCTAGAATTTTTGTGGTTGAAGGGGTCGTTCATATATGCAAGGTGAGTAAGTGTAGAAATTTTAATACAAATTATGTATTGCCTGGATTCTCCTGATCTAACAATTATATGCCACTATTAAATATAGAATCACTTCTACAAATATTCTTGCGGAATTTAAAACACAATCGCCAATTGCAATATCAAGAAGAAATATCAATCACACATAACACAGATGCTTTACCAGGAAATCATAAAGCTAAAAACCCCACTATAATATATTATGTATATATCATGGATCATGAAACAATATCATACAAAACTCTAATACAAGAGCTCTCAGTACAATATACAATTGTCTCACACTGTCATACAAAAATTGACAAATTCATGTGACAATTTACTTCTTCCAGACAACATGCCTCCTCTGCGCAATCCCTATTGATGGAAAACCCTGCAATGAATGAATTCCTCTTTCCTAGGTTATCCAATCCTCATGGGCACATCCAATGTGTGTGTGGTTGCATGAGTGCACTCACTAATGTCACAATTGATAGTCAAACTATCCCTTTCACATGTTATCTCAACTGGGTCTCCATAGGATCTGACATGCATGTAGTTAACAGTGGTAAATCTCTAGTTGCATGTGAGATCACTGATTGTGAATTAATTAATAATTAATTCACGGATCTCTCACTAGTGTAAGTTTGGTTACAACTTGTACAACTGAGCTTAACTCACTTAACAAAGTTAAAATACTTCACAACTCACATAACTACACATATAAATTTGTTACAACTTCGAATCACTCAGTTACAACTAATTCGACTTCCATGTCCCACCAGTCAACCTTTGAACTCGAATTACCTATAACTAATTGATTTTGCACTTTAGTTAACTATTTCCAAGTTCTCATTGAGAATAGACTAATATTTATTGTCCAACTATTATTAAGGGATAATAATAGTCTACATACATCTATAAATAGAATTCACTCACCATCTATAAATAGAATTTGCTCATCATCTAAAAATAGACTTCCACCTAAAAATAGCCTGAGGCTCCATCCTAGTGTAGGTGCATAATTTTCAGTAGGATCTTCTTGTTGAATCTCAACACTCCCTCTCAACAAGAAAGGGATTATCCTTCACCCTGATCCTGTCTCTATGGTATTCAAATTTTCTCCTGGTGAGTGCCTTTGTCAGAATGTTTGCATCCTGATCTTTCGTAGGAATGTATTGAAGCAACATGATCTTCCACTACAGACGATCTCTTATATGATGATACCGAATATCTATATTCTTAGATCTATCATGAAACACAGTATTAATCGAGAGTTTAATGCAACTCTGATTATCACAATGAATCACTGTCGGATCTAAATGATAACCAAACAAACCAACCAAGATCTTTCTCATCTAGATAGCCTCACATGCATCTTGACTCGCTGCCATGTATTTTGCTTTCGCTGAAACTGAGTGCCACGGATCTTTGTTTCCTTTTGTACCAAGAAACAATTGTAGTACCGATACTAAAGATCCCCCCTGATGTGCTCTTTTTTTCTGTTGGACTGCCCACCCAATCTACATCCGTGAAGCCATGCAACTTCACCTCATTCATATGTCTATACCATAAGCCATACTCATATGTTCCCCTCAGGTATCTCAGGACATGCTTACCCGCCTTCCAAAATAGATTGGTAGGCTTAACCATCACTTGACTCAGCTGGTTAACTGCATAGAAAATGTTTGGTCTCATGTTCACTAGATACATTAGTGAACCCACTAATTGTCGATAGACAGTAGTATCCACTACCTCTCCAGAAGTAGCATCCTCTTTCCTCCATTTTCCTAGAAGAGGAGTATCTATGGCTTTGCAGCCTTCCATGTGAAGCTTACCCAATATCTCCCTTGCATACTTTCCTTGAGACACAAAAAGTTCACCATCTCGCTGCCATATTTCCAATCCAAGGAAATAATGAAGGAGGCCCATATCCTTCATCTCGAACTCCTTTGCAAGGTCCTCCTTGCATGAGTGTATCAGTTTCTCATCACAAGTCAGTATTAAATCATCAACATAAAGAACAATGATTAAAATCTTACCCTTGTAGATCCATCTCGAACCTACCACTGATTTTTCGACCGGTCTTGGCACAATTTCCCATTCACTGTTTTTGACAATGGAGTCATACTCCTCCACCATTGCATCAACCCAAGTGGGATCCTGCACTGCTTCCTAAAAGGAAGATGGTTCAGTCAAAATACATTTTCTCATGAGATCCATGTATCCAGTAAATCAATCAGGAGACTGTCTCCATCTGTGTTGTGAAGTAGGGGCTCCTACATACTGTGCAACATCTAGTCTCAATCTATCAACTTCTGTGGTGCACTTTCTTCCATTTCTAATGGATGGCTCTGCAGTAGTGGCTTCCTCCACTCCATGAACCTCCTCATGTGGTTGATCCACATCTTGAGACTCATCGTTGGGAACCAACAGTTCCTCCCCTGCATCCAAGTCTAGCTCCCTCTCAAGCGACAACCAGATGGCTTTCCCCTCATCAAATTTTATATCCCGTCGCATAACAGTCATCTTATTGTTAGGAAAATACACACCAAAATTATGGGGTGTTTCTGTGTACCCCAAAAATATCCCAACTTCAGCAGTCGGCTCCAGCTTCTTCCTGGCATTCTTGGTCACATGCACATAAACAGATGAGCCAAAAATCTTAAAATCAGAAACATCAGGTTTCTTACCAGTGAAAGCTTCTTCAGGTGTACTCATGCCAAGTACTCTATGAGGACAATGGTTTTGCGCGTAAACCACAGTGTTTCATGCTTCCACCCAAAAATGCATTGGTAGGCCCTGATCATGCAACATCGCTCGTGATGCACCCACGATCATTCTATTCTTCCTCTCCACAACCCCATTTTGTTGTGGGTTATGAGGCGCTATGAGTTCTCTTTGAATTCCTTCTTTGTTGTAGAAGTTTTTTAATTCTTTATAGATGTATTCTCCACCATTATCGCTCCTCAGAGCCTTCACTTGCTTCCCCGACTCTTTCTCCACCAATGCTTTAAACTCATAGAACTTTGAGAATGTTTTATCCTTCTTCTCCATGAAGAAGATCTTACATTTATGAGAAAAGTCATAAAAAAAATAACATAATACTTATGTTTTGTTGTTGAAGAAACCAAGAATGGTCCACACACGTCTATGTGAATTCTCTCTAGGATCGTCGAAGCACGGTTCTCATTTTCATGAAAGGTAGAATTTATATACTTCCCCATGGTGCAACCCTTGCACTGATCTAACTGAGCAAGTGTTCCCATTGGAATTCCAGTAAATATTTGTTGCATGATTTTCAAGGCACCATGATGAAGATGGCCCAATCGCCTGTCCCATAATTCACCCTCATCCCGGTTCACAACTTTTTTTGCCTTTCCCATCATGGCAGTGCCTCCATCTACCTCCATATTATAGAGATTCTTAAATTCAATCCCTATATTCTTGACTTGACCCGTTGTTTTATGTCGCAGGAAGGCTTTTCCATCACTGAAAACAACATCATAGCCTCTGTCCTCCAACATTATGTCTGAGACCAACTTTTTCTTCAGACCTGAAACATGCATAACATCTTTCAATTGAAATGGTTTACCTGTCTCCCTCTGAAAGGTAATGGTACCAATTCTATCCGCATTGTATCATCCATCGTCACCCATCTCTATATGCATTTTGAGATCTTTCTCCTCCAAGTCACTAAAAAACACCTTATCTCTCTTCATGTGGAAGGAAGCACCACTAACCAAATACCACACCGCTCCCAATGCACTTGACACCATGCATGCGATCAAGGAGAAATCAAGTTACAATTGTGAGGCAAGGGCCTCACCAGCTGCAACTCCAATGGCCTTCTTGTTCTTTTTCTTCTGCAGACAGTTAGTAGCGAGATGCCCATGTTCGTGACAGTGAAAACACTTCACTTTGGACAAATCGAGCTTCTTTCCTTTAGACTCGGATTTTGAATGGAATTTCTTCCCCTTCCCTTTCCTTGCCTTGGCAGCCAAAGCACGATCCTCTTCATAATCATGCTTTGATGAAGAACCATCTCTGGTGTTCCGCCTAAACTCCTCCTGCACTAGATCTGACCATAGTCGTTCCCAATATGGCAATATTTCCCTTCCATTGACAGATTCTTGATAACTCTGCCAATTTTTGGGAAGTCCTAGGAGAGACAAGCTCACCAAATCATCATCAGTGACTGTTATTCCCACACTCCCTAGCTCATCCTGACAATGGACAAACTTTTTGAGATATTTTGGAATGGAGTCGCCCTTCTCCATCTTGATCTTCCTGAGTTTATCTTTGAGCGCTAATTTCCTATGGTCCTTGTTGTTTTGGAATAGATCCATCAAAGTCTTCCACATTGCATATGGTGTGGATTTCCCATGGAGATTTGAGACAATGTATACTTTTACTCCCTCCAACAAGATCATTCTCGCCTTTTCCACTTTCTTTTTCCATGCACCAAGATTTGCAGCGTCTGTAGCATCTCGCTTAGGAACATCTTTATCAATGAATTCCTTCAAGCCATTGTCTTCGAGTACTGCCTCCATTCTGTCCTTCCAAGAAATGTAGTTCGAGCTTCCCTCGATTTCATAATCTAACATTAAGCCATTGATGTCCATTTCAATATTGAATCAGTTGTAGCACCAAGAAAGTCTTTCTGCAAATTCGAATTCTATCCAATCACAAACTCTGCTTTTTCAATCTTCTTCACTCTGATACCATGTAGAAATTTTAATACAAATTATGTATTCCCTGGATTCTCCTGATCTAACAATTATATGCCATTGTTAAATACATAATCGCTTCTACAAATATTCTTGCAGAATTTAAAACACAATCACCAATATCAAGAAGAATGATCAATCACACATAACACAGATGTTTTACCAAGAAAGCATAAAGCTAAAAACCCCACTATAATATATTATGTATATATCATGGATCATGAAACAATCTCATACAAAACTCTAATCCAAGAGCTCTCAGTACAATATACAATCATCTCACACTTTCATACAAAAATTGACAAATTCATGTGCCAATTTACTGCTTCCAGACAGCCTGCCTCCTCTGCACAATCCATGCTGATGGAAATCCCTGCAATGAATGAATTCCTCTTGTCTAGGTTGTGCAATCCTCATGGGCACATCCAATGTGTGTGTGGTTTCATGAGTGCACTCACTAATGTCACAATTGATAGTCAAACTGTCCCTTTCACCTGTTATATCAACTGGGTCTCCACTAGATCTAACATGCATGTAGTTAACATTGGTAAATATTCAGTTGCATGTGAGATCACTAATTGTGAATTAATTAATAATTAATTCACTGATCTCTCACCAGTGTAAGTTCATTTACAATTAGTACAACTGATCTTAACTCACTTAACTGAGTTAAACTACTTCACAACTCACATAACTACACATATAACTCTGTTACAACTTCGAATCACTCAGTTACAACTAATTTGACTTGCATGTCCCACCAATCAATATTTGAACTCGAATTTCCTATAGGTAGCTGATTTTCCACTTTAGTTAACTATTTCTAAGTGCTCATTGATAATAGACTAATATTTATTGTCCAACTATTATTAAGGGATAATAATAGTCGACATACATCTATAAATAGAATTCACTCACCATCTATAAATAGATATCATCTATAAATAGAATTTGCTCATCATCTAAAAATATACTTCCACCTAAAAATAGCCTGAGGCTCCATCCTAGTGTAGGTGCATAATTTTCACTAGGATCTTCTTGTTGAATCTCAACAGTAAGGATGACCTAATTCCATATAATCATATTGTAAAATATCCTATTGCACAGTCGGTTCAATCCTGTAGTAGTGTATTAAGCATGACAAATCTTACATGCTTTTCTGAATTCGAGAATAACTACCCCTATGTTCTTTGCATGTTTGGCATTGATCCATATCTAGCCAAGGCTTTTCCTATAGAGTGCAAGTTTAAATTATCCTCCTGGATGTTAGTTGATTGTTGAACTAGGCTACAGGGATAGAATAAGTCATCTTGTGGACTCTGGGCATGAGGTCTCGATTGGTAATAATCTCTATTTTTCGGTGTTTTCTACAATAATGTATGGTAGTGGATTAATGTGGTAATTTACGGTGTAGAGTACTATCTTTTCTAACTTGCGATCAATCACATGAAAAATGAAAGAAGCAAGCCAGTTGCAAGTTCTATAATTATAGGCATTTTGTTTGAAGTCTTGGGTGACTAGTTCATGCATATATTATTATTATTCTTAGGTTTTGGTGCTTGCGTCAGGGAGGGTGGAGGTGCAGTCGAATAAAAGAAACTGTATATTTCATAAAAAAACTTCACAGCTTCCAAGAAAACCCTCAACTCCTTGACTTCCAACATAATATGTGACTATATTATTGACGGGAAATGATAGACATTTTTTTAAGTCGTCAGTAGATATATCTTTCCAACATTGGACCAGACCATATATATTTCAAGACAAGGAGTCTACATTTGTTCCAGAAGCATATCCTAATCCACATGTTGCTTCACATGAAAAATTTAGAGTCATGTTGAATAAAATAGGTATGGATACATTATGTGGATTGTAACGATATTTAACAGAATAATCTAGTCGACAGATGAAATTACCATTTTTCTAACATAGGTAGTAGTCTTCTAACCAAACTCTACCCCCAATGGCATTCCCACATATTTTTCGAATGGTAGAGATTGCATTTTGTGAACGGTTGAAGCATTGTTGTGCTATTGTGTTTCTGCTACATTGGAGGAGGAAATACATTTGGTTAGGAATTTCTCCATACACAGAAGTGTTATACCCACTTTTGAATGTGATTTTAACAAGACTATTCAAAATTGTATTCATATTACTCTCAAAGTTACTATTGTTTGGATAGCTAAAGGCGAGGTTGCACATATATGGAAGTTGTGCATTGAAAATATGTCCATGAAGAGTAATGATGAAGGTCAGAAAATGTAAGAGGTACACAGCCTCTAAATTTTACATGAAGGATATTGGCCTCATGCACTATTATTTGGGGTTAGAAGTGTGGCAAAGATCTGATGAGATTTTCCTTTCACAAGGGAAGTATGCAATAGAGATCCTGAAGAATTCTAGGATGATGGAATGCAAGTCCATGGCCTAATCCCATGGTATCAAATTTTAAGAAGCTGAATGAGGTAGCTTCAGAAACAAATTTGGTGTACCCTATCATGTATAGACAACTACTTGGGTCCCTAATGTATGATGTACTTGGTGAACACTATTGGTTGTGGAGCCTGGTTATCTTCATGATTTAGATGTTTGTTTCAACCATGCTTGGACCCATTCCCTAACGGGGGAGTGTCGAGGGGATTTCTCCCCCACAACTATTTCTAGGGGGGTCCGGGGGAGTGGCGAAAATTTTTGTAGCCCCCCTAGTGGGGGATTCGGGAGCAACACCCCTGAATAGAAGTATTGGGAAAAAATGCCTTGTAAAATATTGTCATTTTGTAGTCAATATGGACCGTTCATTATAAGGTTGCAGATCTGATGGTAGAAGTTATTTTAGGGTTCTTTACCCTAGAAAGAAATCCTCTCTTATGAGGGAATTGTATTGTGGTTGTGTATTATCATGAATATCGTATTAAGAGAGAGGAAACTGTGAGAGAAATAAGAGAAAGTTACAATAGTTGTGTTGTAGTTTGTATCCCTTCATTTTGTTGGATAATAATAAGGAAGGACCTAGAAATTTCTCTGGTGGACATAGCCCACACTCGGTGAACTACGTATATATGTGTCTCTATTGTATTTTGTATATTCTATATTTTATTTCCACATTTGTTTTATTTTATTGCTCTGCAACCCTGTTTTTCTAACAAACACCAGGCCAGATATATTTTTTGTTGTGAACGCCTTGATTCAGTTCATGAGTGAACCAAGGAAATTTCACTGGGTTGTTGCTTTAGCTTGGGTTCTACTATGATTTCATGGCTTAACAAGAAGCATAATTCTGTAACACTCAGTAAAATAGAGGTGCAGTACATAGCAACTAATGTGGTAGTCCAAGAAGCAGTATGGATTCGAAAGCTCCTTGTAGATTCATCTGGTCAGATGCTTGAGACTACGTTGATTCACTATGACAATAAAAGTTTCATGAGACTATCGATGAATTATGTTTCTCATGACAGTAGTGACTGTAGTAAACATTGGGAAGCAAGGGTAATTATTCCTAATATAGGAACCCTTAATTCTTTGAAGGACCATTTTTCCCTGTACGAGAGCCTGGATTCAAGAGCATCGCACAATTTCATGGAAAAGGTAGTAATGGATGAGCTAGGGTTGGATATCACTAAGCCTTATCTAGACTTGTATTCTTTTGACTCCAGAAAGGTTAAATGTTTAGGAGTCATTAAAGACATGGTTTTCACCTTATCTCAGTTACTTATGAAAAATGTGGTTATGGATGTGATAGTAGCTTATATACCTCCTAATTTTCGGATGTTATTATCTAGGTCATGGGATAAGAAAGTAGGGGGGAAAATACAAATGGATCTCAGTTATTCCACCATACATGTAATTGGTGGAGAACAACAAAGACTGTACAGGGAAGTTAGACAAACTTACCTAAATAGTGATCATGAAAACCCCAGTAATCATCCTATATATCCAATTGAAGATGAAATTGGTTCTTCAATTTTTCACATCAGTGATAAGACAACTGAAACATCAGTGAGAAAAGTTACACCTGCAAAAGATGAAAATGAAGAAAATTCAGTATGGAAAATGTTTTTTGATGGTTCCTGTTCCAAAGAAGGATCTAGTGATGGAATTGTTTTCATGTCTCCTTCCGAAGAAGTCATTCCTCTATCATACAAGTTGGAATTTGATACGAAATACAATATCAGTGAATATGAGGCTCTTTTTCTCGGGTTGAAATCTTTTAAGGATATGGGAATTGATAAAATTTCAGTTTTTGGAGATTCAAAGTTAATCATTCACCAACTCATTTATATCTACCAGGACAAACAACAAATATTAAAGAAATACATAAGTGAGGTATGGGATTTTGTTGAGAATTTCTTTGTGGCTTTCAATATCACTTTTATAAAGAAAAATTTGAATCAACAAGCAGATTCTGTAGCTTTGGAAGCTAGTAATTTCAAAACTCAAATACTTCCAAACTTAAGATTTGAAGTTGAGGTAAGACACAGACCTTCTATACTAGACAATATAAAGAATTGGCATGTTTTTAAAGATGATCAGGAGATTAAAAGTTTTTTAGATACCATTGATGAATTTTCTTCCATTTCCATAGATCAAGAAAATGAAAATGATGATGTAGAAGTTAATTATGCTAATAATATTCAAAACGATATTGTTGGCCATAAAATCATTGAGTTAAAAACCAATCATTTGCCAAAGGACCTAGTTCCCCTTGAAATATTATTTGATCATAATGATGTTTCTAAAAGGTATGTTATTCAAATAGAAGAGGTAGAAGTGGTAGATTGTGATATCAATTCTTATTCAAATCCAAACATGGTGAAGTTATCCAAGAAATTACTAGATAAACAAAAGAAGATGTATGTAAGTTTGATGAAATAGTTTGTTGATGTTTTTTCTTAGTCTTAGGAAGACCTTAAGGTTTTTGATACAAATATTATGTAGCATAAAATTCCTTTGAAGCCTGGATCCAAACCTTTTAAGTAGAAAACGAGACAATTCAATCCATTATTGCTAACTATAATTGAAAAAGAGCTGAAAATATTCTTGAATGCCAAAATTATAGTACCATTGAGATAGTCATTATGGGTGGAAAATTTAGTACATGTCAAGAAAAAGAATGAAGATATAAGGTTGTGTGTATACTTTAGAACATTGACGCACTTGTTATATATGGCAGTGATTTTAAACATTGATGCACCTATTATATATGTTTCATGTATGCCCTGGTGTAATTGATTAAACTGGGTGCACCACTTCATTAAATTTTATATATCATTCAGCTAGCGGTATGGTTAATGAATTGAATGTACCAGTGCAGGTCAAATCCAATTGTGTGCCAGTCATGGGGTGTTCTGAAGGATGCACCTCTTTGTTTTTTAGGATTTATCGTGGTTCTCTTATTTGAATGGTATCGATGCATACATATACTAGAGACACACTCATGGTGATTCTCATTGTGAATTTAACATAGTATGCACCACGTTATGGTGAGACAAAGCACTCAAGTGCACCACGTGAAATTGGAAAAAAATTTGAAAACAATGGAAAATTTCAAGATAAATTCAAACTTTGATTGGATGAGAATGCAAATATAAAGGTAATAAATAATTTACGTAGCCCGTTATATCCCAAGGATGCATGGTTTTACCATTGAGAGGAAATGGAAATTTCTGGTAATCTCCAAAATTTGTAAATGTGTGGAATATACCAATAGAGCCATCCAAGTTAGTGTAGAGAACTGCAAATAGGGTATCTTAGGAAGGAAGGTGAGCACCAGTGCATTCTAAATATTTTTTGAGCATGGGATGCACTGTAATAATGAAAATCCATATGGTAATTTTTTTTATTTACCCTCCTGTTGTGCGCTTGACGACAGTGAGCTGCATCAATGTGTAATGTTCAATGACACTAGTGTGATTTATTAGGTGCATGTATTTTTTATTATAAATTATGGCGGTGATTTTGAATATTGATGCATCATTTATGTATTTTTAATGTACAAATTAGTGTGTATATACCTTAAATGCTCACCCAAAAAAAACCTCTATAAAACCCTCTGGCCTCCCACCTCCATTAACAACTTTCGCTATAAACAACTAAGGGATAGATTTTTCGGGGAGGTTCTATAAAGAACTACGCAAGGAGGTGTTCTCCTTGTATTTGAGGGAGAGTGAAAGAGGGAGATAGGTAAAGAGGAATATAGGGAGAGAGTGATAGAGGAGGGGGGGAGAGGGAGAGAGAAAGAGTGGAAAAAAGAGAGAAAGAGTGAGACTGAGACTGACAATGAGGAGAGATAGAGAGACAGAGAGGTGGGTATAGAGGGAGGGAGAGAGACATAGGAAAATGAAGTGTGGGGGAGGGAGAGATATATATTAGGATATATAGTGGTAGGGAGGGGGAGAGAGAGGGAGAGAGTGTTAGGGGAGGGACAGAGGAGGAGGGAGAGAAGGGGAGAGAGTAAACAAGAGTAATATAGGGTGATAGATATTGGTGGGAAAGAAAGAGAGGGGGTAGAGAGAGGAAGGGGGGAGAGAGAGGGAAGGGAGGTAGAGAGAGGTACAAAGAGAAATGGGGGGAGAGTGGAGGAGAGAGAGAGAGAGAGAGGGAGGGGGATATATTGAGAAATCTATGGAGGGGGATACATAGTGATGGGGGGAGAGGGATAGATGCAGGAGAGAATGGGAGGGATGGAGAGAGATAGCAAGAGAAAGAGAAAGGTGAAGAGTGAGATGGAGAGAGAAAGATGGAGTTGGTAGAGAGAGAAAGAGGGAGGTAGAGAAATGTAAAGAAAGAGTGAGGGGGAGATTGGGGGGGATTGAAAAAGAGGGAAGGAGGGAGGGAATGATAGAGGGGAAGATGGGGGGGGGCGAGAGAGATAGAGAGAGGGGGGGGGGGACATAGTGAGAGAGGGGAATAGCATCGAAATCACATTTTCTATGTTTGAGGAGGATATTTTCAAAGATTGACTAATTATTTCATATTTTGTAAATCTAGATTGAGATTTATCGTGCATGTAGTAGAAAATAAAAAGAGTGAGTGAGATAGATATAGAGAGTTGTTGAAGAGAGAAGGGAAGGTATAGGGAGGGATATATAGAGGGATATAGTTATATAGTGGGGGAGAGAGATGGGTGGAGAGAGAGATGGGAGAGACAGAGAGAGGGAGGGGAGAGAGGAAGGGGGTATTGAGGGAGGGAGGGAGATTAGGGTAGAGGGAGAGATGGGAGAGAGGGAGGGAAAGAGAGACATAAGGAAATAAGGGAAGAGGGGAAAGAGAGGGAGGGATATAGAGGGAAGGTGGGAGATATAGAGACAGGGAAGGGAGATAGAATGAGAGAGAGTGAGAATGATATAGGGGGATAGGGAGTGGTGGGAGAAATGGGCATATGCAGGGGAGAGAGAGAGAGAGAGGGAGAGAGGGAAGAGAGGTAGAAAGAGGTAAACTAAGAAAGGGGGGAGAGTGGGAGAGAGAGAGAGAGGGAGGGGGTTATAAAGTGATAGGAGAAGAGGGGTAGAGGTAGGAAAGACAAATAGGTGGGGGGAGGGAGGGAGAGATAAAGAAAGAGGAAGAGAGAGATCAAGAGTTAGATGGAAAGAGAGAGAGAGGGATTGTGTAGAGAGAGAGAGGGAGGTAGAAAAGTCAAAGAGAGAGGGAGGGAGAGTGGAGGGGGGGAGAGAGAGAGATATGGGGGAGTGAGGGAGGGCGGGAGAGATAAATAGAGGGAGGTATAGGGAGGAAGAGAGGGGTAAAGGGGGGGTGGGGAGAGAGAGAGAGAGAGAGAGCGAGGGGGGGAGAGATTGAGGGAGAGATAGAGAGGTAAATAGAGAGAGAGGAGGGGAAGAGTGGGGAAGAGTGGGGTAGAGTGGGAGAGGGAGAGATAAAAAGAGTTCTATAGGAGAGAGAGAGAGAGAAGAATAGAGGAAGAGAGAGAGAGAGAACATAACAACTTAAACCAAAACCCTCCTCTCTTCCCCGTTTGGATTTTTGACACCATTCGACTTTCTTATCACAACCCAAAAAACAAATGCTCATCTTCTCTCTTCCATACTCTCATAATTGTTCTACCTATTATCTATCTTATTATTTCTCCTATCTTTTGGACTTCATATTGATATAATTTTGATTTTGATAAATTTTCCATCACATGCTCCAATCACCCTCATTTTCATTTTTAATCATCACACAAGAAATGTGCTCCAAGTACACAAAAATAGAGGTGGGTATAAAGGGAGAGAGAGAGAGAGAGGGAGAGAAAGAGGGAGGAGTGAGAGAAATACATGGAGGGAGAGAGATATGGAGGACAGAGAGAATTGGATGGAGGGGGAGAGAGGTGGGTTTAGAGAAAGGGAAAGAAGGGGAGAGAGAAAACAAGAGTGAGATAGGGTGATAGGGAGTGGTGGGAGAGAGGGGTATATGAAAGGGAAAGAGAGAGGAGAGGCAGAGAAGGGTAGAGAGAGAGGGAGATATATGTTGATATTTGGACAACATAGGGAAGACATTATCTTAGATTAATAATTAATAATACAATTATTTATTATTAAATACTATATATAATAAGTAAATGATAATAATAAATAGTTATTGATTATCCAAGGGACACACCCTTTCATGGATGGTCACCATATGTTCTCTATATATGGAACACTCAAAATTGTAATAATACATTGATCATATCTCATATGAAGAAAAAACACATGGTATCAGAGCAGGACTAGGCTTGACTCCCTCGCGGGAGACCCCAGAAAATGAGAGAGATAGCTCATGTTTTGTTACATGGAAGCATATTCCTTCAATTATTGACGTGGAATTTTATCATCTTAAAAAAAATCAACAAGAAAAATCAAAGGACAAGGTTCATGCATTTTCTAAAAACTAATTGGTTATATAAGTGGACTATGATTTAATATAAGCACAATGCAGGATCATCATCCCACATAATCTCAAGTTTATCATAAATATGAAGCCCATGAAGATAACTGGCATGACAATAGTTAGAGTAGTAGTGCTCGCTAGCATTTTTGTGGCTAGAGGGGTCGTTAAGATATGCAACATGAGTAAGGATGACCCAATGCCATGTAAACCTATTGTACAATAGCCTACTACATAGTCGGTTCAATATTGTTGCAGTGCATTAAGCACAACAAATCTTACATGCTTTTGTGAATTCAGGAATAACTATCCCTCTGTTCTTCGCATGTTTTTCATTGATTCATATCTAGCTAAGGCTTTGCTTGGAGAGTGTAAGTTTAAATTCTCCTCATGGATGTTAGCTGACTGTTAAAACAGGCTACAATATAGAATAAATCAGCCTGTGGACTCTGGGCATGAGGTCTCGATTCGTAATAGTATTGATTTTTCTGCATTTTCTACAGTAATGTACGGTAGTGGTTTAATGTGGTAATGTACGGTGTGGAGTACTGTATTTTTCTTACTTGCTATCAGTCACATGAAAAACACGAGAATCAAGTCAGTCGCAAGATCTATAATTATAGGAATTGTTTTTGAAGGCTTGGGTGACTGGTTCATGCATGTAGTATTATTATGCTTTGGTGTTTGTGCTTGCATTGGGGAGGATGGAGGTGCAGTCGAATAAAAGAAATTGTATATTTCATAACAAACTTCGCAGCTTCCAAAGAAACCCTCAACTCCTTGACTTCCAGCATAATATGTGACTATATTATTGACGACAAATGATAGACATTTTTGGCAGTCGTTAGTAGATATATCTTTCCAACATTGAATCAGACCACAAATATTTTGAGACAAGGAATCTGAAGTTGTTTCAGAAGCATATCCTAATCCATATGTTGCTTCACATGACAAATTGAGAGTCATGTTAAAGATAATAAGTTTGGATACATTCTGTGGATTGTAACGATATTTTACAGAATAATCCAGTTGACCAATGAAATTACCATTTTTGTAACGTAGGTAGTAGTCTTCTGATTAAACTCTACTCCCAATGGCATTCCCACATATTTTTCGAATGGTATAGATTACATTTTGTGAACGGTTGAAGAATTGTTGTGCTATTTCGTTTCTGCTACATTGGAGGAGGACATATATTTGGTTAGGAATTTCTCCATACACAAGTTTTATACCTGGTTTTTAACATCCTTTTAACAAGACTATTCAAAAATTTATTCAGATTGCTCTCAAAGTTATTTTCGTTTGGATAGATAAAGGTGTGGTTTCACATATATGGAAGTTGTGCATTACAAATATGTCCATGAAGATTAATGATGAAGACCAGAAAATGTAAGAGGGAGTTAGCCTATGAATTTGACATGAAGGATCTTGGCCTCATGCACTATTATTTGGGGTTAGAAGTTTGGCAAAGATCTGATGCGATTTTCCTTTCACAAGGAAAGTATGTAGTAGAGATCCTAAAGAAGTCTAGGATGATGGAATGCAATTCCATGCCCTACTCCCATGGTATCAAATTTTAAGAAGCTGAATGAGGTAGCTTTAAAATAAAATCTGGCAGACCCTAGGATGTACAGACAACTAGTTGGGTCATTGATTTATTATGTACCTGGTGAAAATTGTTGGTTGTGGAGCCTGATTATCTTCCTGATTTATATGTTTGTTTGAGTTGTTCTTGGACCAATCCCTAATGGGTGTGGGGGGATTTCCACCCCATAACTATCGTCAGGGGGGACGGGGGGCGGGGGTGGCGACAATTTTTGTAGCCCACCCCTAGCGGGGGATTCAGCGACAGCGCCTCCGAAGAGAAATATTGGGAAAATTTGCCTTGTAAAATATTGTAATTTCATACTCAATATGGATCGTTCATTATAAGGTCGAAGATATGACGGTAGAAGTTATTTTAGGGTTTTTTTCCTTAGAAAGAAATCCTCTCTGATGAGGGAATTGTATTGTGGTTGTGTATTATCACGAATATTGTATTCAGAGAGAGGATATGTGAGAGAAATAAGAAGAAGTTACAACGGGTGTGTTGTAGGTTGTATCCCCTCATTTTGTTGGATAATAATGAGAACGGACCTGGAAAATTCTCTGGTGGAGTGAACCACATATATCTGTGTCTCTATTGTATTTTGTATCTTCTGTGTTTTATTTATGCATTTGTTTTATTTTATTACTCCGTGATCCTATTTTTCTAACAAACACTAGGCCAGATATATGTTTTGTTGTGAGCACCTTGAGTCAGTTCATGAGTGAACCAAGGAAATTGCATTGGGTTACTACTTTATCTAGGGTTCCTATATGATTTCCTCGCTTATCAGGAAGCATAATTCTATAATACTCAGTACAATAGAGGCAGAGTACATAGCAGCTAATGTGGTAGTCCGCGAAGCAGTATGGCTTTGAAAGCTCCTTGAAGATTCATTTGGTCAGATGCTTGAGCCTATGTTTATTCACTATGACAATGAAAGTTGCATGAAACTATCGATGAATTAATTTTTTCATGACAGTAGTGACTGTAGTAAACATTGGGTAGCAAGGGTCATTATTCCTGATACAGGAACCCTTAATTCATTGAAGGACCATTTTTCCTGGTATGAGAGCTCGGAATATCTCTTATTGTATTTGAGTCACTTTCCTTGGTACAGGTGTTAATATTATGGCAGCTGTGAGAGGTATTTACCTCCATGTGTGAACTTGACGAGAATAGAAGACTCTGAAAAGTAAGAGAAAACCCTAATGAGTTGGATAATAACCCTAGAAGTCTTGTCGGCTTAAGAAGATAATTTATATTAGGTTATTAGCCTCCAAGAGAAGAAGTCGGCCAAAAATAATAATAATATATTGAACAAACACATATCCAGAAGGAGAAGTCGGCCCCAGCAAATTTGGGAGAACCAGTATAAATACAAGGCATCAGTTCTCATTTGACAGCATCTCAGAATTGCAGTTCCCAGTTTGGTGCACACGTGTGGAGGAGAGCTACAAGTGCAGCTGCAACAACAACAAGTTTTTAGTATTGGCTTGAATATATCTTGGCTAGGGTTTGGACTATCTGATCATCCTTTTTTGTGATGCGCTATCCTTGGGGAAAGGTGTGCTATCCTTTGTTTGGCTATCTAGCCTAGGGTTTGCTTCTGAAGGAATTCTTAGTCAAGGTTAAGGTGCTTGGAGGGTGGCTTCGACCTATGGTTGGGTGACGAGGGTATCATCAATGGTAAAACGACCACACCATCTTCTATATTCTAACAATTTATGGGCCCACACCTCCTTCAGTCAGTCTAAACACTGGAAGGAAACATAGTCGCTAGGATATTGAGCTCGTTGAGGAACTGCAGCTAGGGTTACTAGTAGAAGCAGCTTCCAAGACACTGCAGTTAGGGTTACTAGCAGGTGCAGTTGAAGAAACCCTAAACCTCTTTTTGAGGCACCTTAAAGTGAATGGATTGACCTAATCTCTAGATAGATCAGTGTGCCCTATCCCAGCGCATCTCCTGGCACTCTCAGAAGGCAAAGACGTGAAGATTGAATTTCTGGTCAAATCTAGGGTTTGACCAAGTCAAGCAAGCCATGACTAACTCTATGAAGTCTAAGAACAAATTAGATGGAGCCTCTAACTTCAAAGCATGGAAGACAAGGATTGACCTCATCCTTGCCAAGAATAAAGTACTAGATATCATGAAAGGAAAGATTGTGAAGCCGGAGTTTAAGGAAGGAGAAGAGAAGGAACCGCAGAACACTGCAGCTATGGAGAAGTTCAAATATATTGACATCAATGCCATGAGTATCATAGTGGATTACATAAAATACCACTTGATACCCTACATCTCCCATCTTGACTCATTGAAGAAGATGTACGATGCCGTAACAAATCTCTTCTCAGTCAGAAACATTGGACAAGTTATGAGTCTGAAGAATGAGCTCTGTAACATGAAGATGAATGATGATGACAGCATAACATCATACTTTGTAAGAATCTCCCAGTTAAGATATCAACTACAAGCTATTGAAGATATCACTTCAGAGAAGGAATTGGTGAACATAGTACTCAATGGTCTTCCCAAGACATGGGATGCATTTGCCGCAAGAATGAACATAAGAAAGGAATACCCGGCATCTGAAGAACTTTGGACTTGCTATGCTCAAGAATAATCAAGGATCAATGCAAAAGAGAAACCCCAAAAGAAGTACGATGGTCAATCCTTCATAGCAAGATTCAAGAACTTTAGGAACAAAAGGAAGTTTGGTTCAAGGAGGAAGCCAAATCAAGAGAAAGACATTTCAAAAGTACAATGCTTCAACTGTCAATAGTACTGTCACTACAAGAATCAGTGTCCTGAGCTAAAGAAAAGGAAAGAGAAACACGAATCATCGATTGCTGAAGAAAAGGAACCTAAAAAGAAGACTAAGAAGGATGGAAGAGACTTCTTCTTCTAAAAAGGTAACAACACTCTTCTTATTCCTTGTACATTTCTTGTTTGCATCATCTCTGTACATATCTTGTATATCTATCTCTTGGAAGATAATGTGTTCCAAGAAGAACTTTACCTATGGAAGAACAAAACAAGATAAAAAGAGTTATCATTAGATAATACACATGAAAGAATGAAATACAAATCATGTGGAAGCTATTGCAATATAAGCCGAATCAATCATGAAGAAACTTAGTAGAAGCAAAGACAGAAAGAAGTCAGCAATCAAGAAGAAGTTGGAAAAAGACTTATGACGTTTTGTAGAAGACAACAAGACGGAAGCATGGAGTCTGTTAGACAAGAAAGCCAATTATATATTGCAGAAGACAATAAGGATGCAGATGGAAGTATGGACTCTATCAGACAGAGGGAGCCGATTATATGCACTCTTACATGAAGCAAGGGTTAGGAGGGAGCTAATCCTATGATCCATTGAATATGATAATATATATATATATATCCATGGTAGCAGCCATAAAAGTCAGTACATGTTTAGTTCAACCGTAGAGGAAGACTTCTTCGAAGAGAATCCTTAAAGTATTCCTAGTTGTTCATCCAGATCCTTGATCTTATGATGAAAAGAAGAAGTGGAATCTCTAGGGAATATAAGAAACTCCATGGATCCAAGAGCTAAAGAAAAACATGAAGAAGAACATGAGGATTCCAAGAGAAACCAGAACAACCAGTCATTGTATTAAGAATCAAAAGATTACCAGCCTTATATGAACTCAATAAAAACAATCAAGCAGAATAACTTGAAGTTGTGATGAAGAATAGTGTATAGAAGACTTATGAATAAAAGCATTAAGATATCTAGAACCAGAAGTTCTCCCAGATGGAGGGAGAAGACTATGATGATTACTTGTTCCAGTACACCAGACATATCACTACATGAGTCATTATATCATCTGCAACATCCATGAGTTGGATTTCTACATCAGATGAATGCAAAGAATGTTCTCCAGAGAAAGTGAATAAAGAGCAGATGAAACGCAATCTCAAGAATTTGAGGCATACCAGAAAGAGACTCTTGTATCCAGATAAGAAGAAAATAACTTGGTGGAGAACCTCCAGTGCATAGCAGAAGCATGGTGAAGATTTCCTATAACATCAAGATGACTACTCAGTAGATCAGATCTCATGATGATAGAAGAAGTGCCACATAGATATGTTCCATTTTTTCTAACTATGATATACTCTATTGTTTAGATCTACATGAAGCCTTCACAGTGTTCCAGACTAAAGTACATTTGAAATCAAGCATTACATTATCCATAATGAATTCCAGAAAGGAGAAAATGATTCTCCAATACATATCTCCACAGATGAGCAGATAAGCAGACATTTTGGTAAAACTTCTATCCAAGATGAAAGAGTTTGCGTACTCAAGCTAAAGCTCGTGGAAACAACTTCCTTCTTATTGAAAAGGGAAGAAATGACTCTCCAAGTTAGGAGGGAGCATTGAAAACATTATTGAAGACATTCATCCTTAAATTTGAAAAATAGTCCATCTTGGACAGATGCTTTCCTATTCAGAAAGTGGATTGAGATTTCTTACGGACAATGACTTTCCATTATGGTTAACATGGAAAGTAGTATGATTTTTGATGTATCATAGACAGTGACTACCCATTGTGGTTAACATCAGGAGTGGTCTAGGGCAGTCTCTCTTCTTGAGGGTTAGTCAAGAAGACTAGCCCGCCTCGCCGGACAACGATTTCTAATTGTGGTTAACGTGAGGAATGGTTTGTTTTGGAGGTTGATGCAGGACGGTCTTTTCCTCTTGTGGTTAATGGAGGAAATGGTCCAGACAGTCATTCCTTAGGGTTTATACATTCTCTCCAGGGTGCACTTTGATTAGTGTAAGAGGAATGGCCTAGGGTGGGGAATGGTCTAGGCTCAGCAATGAGGGACAGACATTCCTTAGGGTTATACATTCTCTCCAAGGCACACTTTGATTAGTGTAGGAGGAATGGCCCAGGGTGGGGAATGGTAAAGGACAGACATTCCTTAGGGTTATACATTCTCTCCAGGGCGCACTTTGATTAGTGTAGGAGGAATGGACTAGGGTGAGGAATGGTCCAGACTCATACATTCCTTATGGTTTATACATTCTGTCTAGGGTGCACTTTGATTAGTGTAGGAAGAATGGCCCAGGGTGAGGAATGGTCCATGCTCAGAAATAAGAAACAATCCTTCTTCCTTGTTTGAGAAGAATAGGGCAGATATCCCATTGCTGATGAGGGCAGATATTCTTTCAAATCTCACAAACGTGAGTGAAAGATTGGCCCAGATGATTCAGTTTATTGTTAACAATATTTTCTATGCAGGATGGCATCAGATGATTTTTATGGAGACTACCTATCTCCAGACAGTAGAGATATACTACTGTGGTGGATATGTTCCACTATTTTGAGGCAGATATTCTTTCAGAGCTCACAGATGTGATTGAAATATTGGCCCAGACAAATCAGTTTATATCATAACATTATTTATGTGTAGGTTGCTATCAGATGTTTGTTATGAAGACAGTAGATATAGACTACTGTGGTGGATATGTTCCACTATTCGCGAGGTAGATATTCTTTCAGAGCTCATAGATGTGAGTGAAAGATGGCCCAAATAATTCAGTATATATCATAACATTGTTTCTATGCAGGTTGCTATCAGATGTTTGTTATGAAGACTATATGGCAGTAGATGAAGACTACTATGGTGGATATGTTCCACTGTTTGTGACTATATGTTTTTGATCAAGTACTTGTGTGTTACTTGGTGTGGTAGTGAACCACTGGATTGTAGTTATGTATTACTATGGATAGACACAGTTGTGTTCTATTTCTGTTCTAACTGCCTTGAAGACTATCAGCAGTTTATTGAAAAATAATCACCATCCAAACGAATGATGAACAGAGATTTTTCTAGACGGAAATTGGTTCAGAGCATTTACTCCTCTAGATTATAAGAGTGGCTCTTGTATCACTCTATGGTGTGAGTGACTTATCTAGCATCATGTCTAATTACTCAGATGAAGTATGGTTCCAAGAGATGATGTAGCTGATGGTGATGGTGATGCTCATGATCTAGTCATGAAATAGTCTAGATTACTATATTGATGCTATCGGGTAAATGGTATGTTTTTGTGCTATAGTCTAGTCTATTACCTGTAATACCTCCCTAGCTAGGAGGGAGTGTTAATATTATGGTAGCTGCGGGAGGTATTTACCTCCATGTGTGAACCTRACTAGAATAGAAGACTCTGGAAAGCAAGAGAAAACCCTAATGAGTTGGCTAATAACCCTAGAAGTCTTGTTGGCTCAAGAAGATAATTTATATTAGGTTATTAGCCTCCAAGAGAAGAAGTCGGCCAGAAATAATAATAATATAATGAACAGACACATATCCAGAAGGAGAAGTTGGCCCCAACAAACCTGGTAGAACCAGTATAAATACAGGGTTCCAGTTCTCATTTGATAGCATCTCAGAATTGCAGTTCTCGTTTTGGTGTGCATGTGTGGAGGAGAGTTGCAGGTGCAGCTGCAACAACAGCAAGTTTTCAGTATTGGCTTGAATATCTCTTGTCTAGGGTTTGGACTATCTGATCAGATTTTTTTTGTGATGCACTATCCTTGGGGAAAGGTGTGCTACCCTTTGTTTGGCTATCTAGCCTAGGGTTTTCTTCTATAGGAATTCTCAGTCAAGGTTAAGGTGCTTGGAGGGTGGCTTCGACCTATGGTTGGGTGACGAGGGTATCATCAATGGTAAAATGAGCACACCATCTTCTATATTCTAACAATGGGTTCTCAGTAATGTTATGCATGTCATCAATATTTCTAGTGTGCAAGTAATGAAAGAGAAAAGAATATCAGTCCCCTTGATATTCTCTCTTTTTGGTATAGTCTCCAAAAGCGGGACCTAGTTAGTGGACAGTGAGATCACATGGCAGGTAGTGCGATCTATTTTGAAGTCAAGACTCAAGGGGAGTCATATAACTCATGCAAATAATAATACATAGAGGTAAATATATTCCAAAAATGATGTCATGGAGTGACATCACTAGAAATGATGCTTAGATACAAGTAGTCTCTAGGAGAAATATACCTCCTAGGATGGGACCATGTCAAATAGCAGAGACATTGCTAGTAACCATGAATGCAAGCTATGGTGATGGTCCCTATGATGGAGCAAGATACAATATGAGACTCAGAGACAGAATTTATATAAATCATGGTACATGCGTTGAGCCATGAAATGTTGAGGGAGCATGCATGGAAGCAATTCCAGTGTATGTAGAGGCACTCCCAAAGAGGGAGGCGGTACTACATCTAGAGGGAGAAGGTATTGAGTTACCTCCAAAGAAGGAGGAAGAGTCACCTCTAGCTCAAGAGGGAAAATTTATTGAGCCACTCTCATTTCCAGATTGAGAAGATACAGAGGAAGCAATTGCAGAGAGAGATTCAAGGATATAGTTCCATTGAGAGAAGCCCCAGAGGAGGGTAGTTGTTGACATAGTAGATAATATACTCTTAGTCTCGGTGTTTAGAAATTACAGATTCCCAAAGGGAGAAATTATAGAATCCTAGAGGGAGTAGCTGCAAAGAGAATGGGGGACCTACTCTCAATAAAAGATCCAGATAGTGGTTTGCAGTAAGCACCCTGAGTCAACTCATGATTTGAGCAGACTAAGTTGAAGCAAAGAGTGTACCAGTGCGGTACAGTTGGATATGTATCAAGATATGAAGAGAGGATGCATAGATATATAGTTATGACCAAGAAGAGAGTGCAGTTGAAAGAAATGGAACCATAGGGTGTTGCTTCAGCTTGAGATCAGTTAGGATTTGTGGAAACAGACTTCTATAGAAATTAGTATTGCAGAGTAAAAATACATCATAGTCAATGATGTGACTCATGGAAGAAGTGAGTCTTCAGAGGCTTCTCACAGGAATTCATCCGAGACATGGTACAGAGGAAGGAAGTATTGGTGTAGTACCTTCATATAGATGAGTAGGTTTCTAATGTTCTTACTAAACCTCTTACCAGGACAAAGTTCTAGTACTTTCATGATAGACTTGGCGTGGTAGAGAATGCCTCCCTCGTTGAGAGGGGTTGTTGATGTTTGGACAACATCGAGAAGACATTCTCTTAGATTAATAATTAATAATATAATTATTGATTATTAAATACTATATATAATAAGTAAATGATAATAATGATTAGTTATTGATTATCCAAGGGATGCAACCTTTCATGGATGGTCACCATATGTTATCTATATATGGAACACTAATCATTATAATAATACATTGATAATATCTCAGATGAAGAAAAACAACAATATAGAGGCTAGGTTAAGAGATAGAGTGATAGGAATGGGAGGGGAGAGAGGGAAGGGAGGTAGAGATATGTAACGAGAGAAAGGAGGGGAGAGTGGTGGAGAGGGAGTGAGGGAAGGGGATATAGTGAGAGAGAGTAAGAAAGAGGGATACAAAATGAGAGAGAGAGAGTAATATGGGTTGCAAAGGTGGTCGGGCGAGAAGAAGGGGAGATATGTCAGATAAGGGGAGGTGGGTATGAGGGGGTGGTCCAAAAGAGACAAAGGGGTGGAGGTACATATTAATATATTTTATTGAATGACATATATGAATACAATGATAGATTGTATTTTGTAATATTGGTTAGTATAGATTAATATACTTTATTGAATAACATATATGAACACAATGACCGATACCATCATTTTTAGAAACGAGGTGGGAATTTGTACTAATAATTAATTAATGCACACACACGAGCCATATTTAGATGGACTAATAGTACATTGAAGCCTTTATCGATTTTACTTTCCAAATTTGAGTCAAGAAAGTATATTGTTCTTTATTTCTTCTCACTATTTGTGGAATATTTCTATGATCTTTGGAAGCTATTATTGGAGCTAAATTTTATCCCTTTATATTGATCAACTAGTGAAAGTTGTTATGTTATCCCTACTCTGAGAATTGTAAGTGATGGTTTGAAGGGAGAAATAAAGAGAAGAGGTAAGGGTGGTGAGGGGAAAGACCCATGTGAAAAGGATATTAGTATGCAAAGTAGGTTAGCATGCAAAGTTAGAGAGAGATAGGGAGAGGGAGGTAAAGAGAGAGGGAAACAAGGAAGGAATGAGAGAGATATTGAGGGAGAGAAGGGAAGAGAGGGAGGGAGTGGGGGTAGGAAGAGAGGGAGGGAGAGAGGGAAGGATTGAAACTTATACAAAAGAGCATGCATGTGTTCCAAGAACCCATACATGTTCCAAAAATGCATGTGTGTTCCTAGAGGGTGTGTGCATTCCTAGAGAGTGTGCATGTTCCTACAACACATCCATGTTCCTATAGAATTTTTATATTCCTAGAGCATGTGCATGTTCATATTAATGCATTCTCATTAGTTCCATTTCAATTATTTTTGGGGCGGGAATGACAAATCTAACGTATGTGTTTTCTGAGTTGGTTTCCTTGGATTTAGGTTTGTGATGACAAACCTATTGGTTTGGCCCGCAAATACATAAAAACCTTCATTTTATGGATACCTCTCAATATCTCTATTTTTTAAATTATTTTTCTATAGGCTACACAAATACCTTGTAGATTTAACTACACACATGGATATAGTCAACTATGCAAATTCCAAATATATAATTTAAAAATATATATATTGTTTACTATTTTTAATCTATTTTTGTCTTGACATATATCAGAATCCTAAAATACATACCTTTTTTATTTCTACTCTAATTTTTTATCAACTTAGCCCTTTTTAAAATAGTATATATGTCGAACTAGAAGAGACGTAGATCCACCATCTAAGAAAAATAAAAAAAATATTTGATAATGTTAAGACCCTCGTAACCTGCACTAAAGGAATGCCTCATAATTTCAAGGATATATTGTCTTTCATAATTTAAAAATATTGAAAAAATACACCACACTATAACAATGAGTTCTCTATTATTATACAAATTGTTTTGAGGAAATTTCATCGTTAAGGCACTCAACACATGCACTAACAAAGACATATACCTTATATTTTGCTTGAAAAATAACATAGCACTATTAGAAAAAACTTAAATTTCACATAGGTATTCACAATTTATATAAATAAAAAAGTTATATTTTGAAAGCTAATTCAATTTCCTACATTTCATAATTTTATACCATATTCAAATTAATTGTAAAAGTACCTTGAATAATCATTCCAAGTTAACATATTTTTTTTTCCATGTTTGCATTGCCACTAATGCGTCACTGGAGACCATCATTAGCTTGCACATTCCCTTATAAATATTAATGTTATTTCACATGAACTTATAAATATTAGTATTAATATTAATATTAATAAGTGTACCATTGCCCCTGGGGGGGAATCTCAATTGCCAAGTGTCGTGATATGAATTTCCATGAGGTTTTGAGTTCAACTCCCCCCGACTTATATTGTGTGTTGCGTATGGGGCATTATGGACACACCTGGAGGCTATAGTGGTAGCAGTTGGATAACACGACCATGTGTAACACATGTGCATGCCCAACTAGTTGTCGATTCTGCCAAACATTAAGAAAAAAATAATAAATTAAGTGTACCATTAACACTGAATCTAAATAATTATAAATTGATTGAATTTTTTTTAAAGTATGTTAAATTTTAATATTTTGTAAATTAATTAGCTTGGTGGGTTAGCTTGAGTGGATGAGTGTTGTGGTTATAACGCAATAGATTTTCCTCACTCTATGTCCCCGCCAGGTTAAGCCTCTTACCATCCATGAATCATGAGAAAGTACTTGAAAAATTTTTTCCATGAAAATTGACAAAAATATTAAATTTTGATATTTTATAAATTAATATGTTCATATTTTTTCATAATATTTTGTTATTTTTTTAAAATTATTCATTTCCTAATATGATATGAGATATATGATTTTGTTATTTTTTAAAAGTTATTCATTTCCTAATATGATATGAGATATATGGTTTTAAAAGAGAGTAAAAAGTGTAAAACCCCTTTATTAATGTTAAAAATATGTATATTTACAAGTTGAAAAGAACTTATTAATTTTAATAAAGAAAAAAATTTCAAATACATAAAAACAATAATGAACTATGCTATATCTATTCACAAGGTTGAAAATAAATTAGTAATTTCTATGAAGAACAATAGGTATATAAAACTTGAATAAACTCTAATAAGAATAAGGGATTATTGTACAAAATTCAGCAAACCAACTCAAGGATGGGATCAATAGTTAATGACATGTATAAGATCCTATACATAATTCTCATGTGTGTTTTCATATGAGTTTTGCACTAAGGACAGATAAAAATAACCTTCTCATTATTATTATCTTAGATGATATACAATTTTTTTTATATTTTTGATACTCATTTTATGTACTTTCATCAATCAATTCTTAACCAAATAAGTTACTATGTAACAAACTTACTATATTATAATTAAAATTTGGAATAAGTTTAGGAAGGTTTTGAGATTTTTTAGTTTAGTAATTCTATTTTCCATCTTAATCTATTCATTTTTTAGATTTCAACATTTTCCATTTTAAAATAAACCAAAACCCCATGATTCTACTTTTTGGTGTTTTTTACCATAATCCAACGATATAACTAAATACTCACAAGAAATAACATGAAAAAATTTCACATAAAAATTATATCAAGGTCACATTTTCTACCTATCAAATATGAGTTAATTTGTATTTTTCAAATTTTGATGTTGAGCATTACATTAATCCACTAATGAAAAGACAATATTATTTGACTTGCAGTTGAATACAATATATCTGCGAGGTATAAAATTAACTAACCTCCCATATATCTCTTGAATATATCACTTTACTTTCCAATTTTCCTATTTAAATTAAAATATATATCTCATTACTAGTCAAGTTTCTTGTTTACATTTTAAAAAAAGTGGGCCATGCAATTTCACACCCCAACACTTGGATTAAGTTGATGTTGGTGTGAAATGTGGCATTGGGTATGTGGTTTTTAATGTTGCATGGGGCAATGAGGTTATTGCTCTCCCTCCCTCAACCAAATGCAAAATCACTAAAAATGGTGACCTCGACGCTAGTTATTTGAATGGGTCCCAGTCTGCACTCGATATTTGATGTAAAAGCATATGCAGAACTAATTGTGCAACACATACATCACATTGATCTGTGTTATATATTAATATGAATATATAATTACAAATATAGTTACAGATAAGTTAGTATAACTTACCATTTCATGTAATCGAAAAGACTAATTAACTAAGGATGTAATTATTTCATTTCCTTAACACTCCCACTTAATTACATATGTTAATAAAATTAACTAGAACTATCATCCACTTCCAATGCATTATAATCCTCCTTAATCATAACTTAACACTCCYCCTTAAACATAATTTGGTCCTAACCATATCTGAGATTAATATATCTCACATTCCCCCTTGTTAATCGAAGATTCAACTTTTCTGATTCACCATCAAGCTTAGATATGAGTACACCTTCCACCCCCATACCTATACTAGTGGGTCATTCTACAACTTGATGTTTCTTCCGCTCTATGTGGATACATGATCACATACTAATATATGTAGGTTTGACTCAACATGGCTTACAAAACATTTGGTTCTATGGGAAAATTCCGCTAAACTAGGTCTAAGGAATAGGCAATGGGATAACTCCCTTAAAATACTTACTTATCTATAATTTACCCCAAAACAATTTATACTAAGTGATAAGAGAAAGAGAGAAGAGAAATTTAATGAGTGCACCTTGAATCTTTACGGTTGATGTAGACCTCTTTTACTTTTTATTGCCTCTTAGATCACATATGTCCTCCCAAAGCTAACTTGGAAGGAGTTAAGAATACAATGCAACAACATATACAATCTCTGGTAATCACTTAAAATCCTAAATATAAATGTAAATGATTAAAATAGACAAGAACATCTACACATAGGGTTTTGGGACAAATATAATCTCTTTTATTCAAATTCAAGATGAAAAGTTACAACCTTTACTTGCGAACACCGCTCTATGAACCAAGTACGGGCTCTTATATCGTGGCTCCAAGTGCATAAATCCCACATAAAATTATCACAACCAACATTCCATCAAGGGAATAAGGAAGGGTTGCATAGGAAGAAAGTTTGAGAGGGAAATTTGAGGCTAAAACTCAGAGCAAGATACAAAACTTGGGCAATGAGAGGGAAAGGATTTTGATATAGTTTTGTTATTCTATTTTTCATATCTCCAAATGACTCCCCAAGACCTCTTTTTATATGAGAAAAATATGGTTATTTAGTTTGGGGACGGGTTACAAGCGGTAAAATGGTTAGGAAACCCTCCATAGCCCGTAAACTCCACCGAAATATGTGCAATTTTATATTTATTGAAAATTTTGGAGGTAAATTTGGGCTACTTAGCATGAAACAATTGTATGTACGCAGAATAAATATCATGCATCACGCATGTGTACACAGGATACTAGTGCAGTAGGGCACATACATTATCCAAAAAATGGTTTTTTAGAAGGAAACCTCAGCAATATGTTTGGAAAAGTTTGCAAATGGATGGGCCAATGTCTTGGATGCATATATGTGGAATTTTGGACTATAACAGATTCCCCCTACTGTGTGAGGTCATAAGAGCAACTGATGGTCGAAATAAATTACAATATCTTTACACAGTAGGAAGGCACAGAGTTGAGTGAACCAGAGACGAGTGTTCGTGAGCGTGTCATCTGAAAAATAATGATAATCTCTCTGATGTGGGCATACCCATGCTCGGGATATACTTAAGCATGTATTCCAATCAGGTAAACTTCAAATCCATGCCATATATATAGTAATCATGGATATATTCCTAATGTGTATGCCAATAAAAGTGTAGACACGAACAATACATAATGCATCTGCATCTCAAAATCATTTGAAGATATACAAGTACAATATTATATGAATCTTCAGGAAGCATCAATCCCTGTGGCTGAAGATGAGAACTCTGTATCTTGAGCAACAACTTCAAGGTATTCAAAACTTAGGTAGGATTACAATAGGAGTGTAAGACTCACTACTCTGAGCTCTTCGACATGTTGTCGGGGAAATATTGGAGGACCTCGATCATGAGGCACATAACTTCATTGATTCTGAATCCAAACTTGACTAGACTCTCAGGATGGTCGACTCATGAAAGTTAAGAGATCAACTGCAGAATGGCCGACTCAGGTTAGAAAAAAAATTCCTTGGACAAAAGCACGACAAAATGATGAAACTCAGGAAACATAATATTGACATAGGTTTGTGACACAGGAAGCACCGCAAACCCTCCATATGTTTGGAAGAGTAACCAAACTGGTGAGGAGACAAATCTATGTAACGAGAATATCTTCCTAAGGTCATACTAGATCCCAATGCTTGCAGAACAAATGGAATTATTTTCTTTGTCCAAGGGAGACTATATTCCTTCTGATAAAAGAGAATGTATATCTCGTCCCCTCTTTTTAGAATATTTGATTTTTTTTGTATTTTTCAAATTTGTAACGAGCTTGAAAAAGAATAAAAGAATACTACGTTAAAAATGAGGAACAAGTGTCGTGGATACATGTGCAAGATAAGGACACTCGGGAAAATTCCTCCATGGGTCAAGGTATCATATCGCAAAGGAAAAAAGTGCTACAAGGCTTGCATCTAAGGAATGCTTTAAAGGTTTAGTAATAGCAACATGAATTTGGCATTAGGCCAAACATGCAAGGATGAGACATGTGATGTTATTACAACATGACACAACAAGACTCCTTCCATGTGAAGTTTTACAATTCCAGAGAAGTTAAGCTCGATCATTTTTCACATTTAGAGAGTCTTAAAAACACTAAAAGAAGACTCCAGAGTATTTATTTTTCATAATCAGTACAGTCGGTCCGGAAAAGGGTTAAATTTATACCGAAATGAAATCTCTTCAAAACCATTTTAATCAGTGTGACAGAGACAATGTCACTCAACAATCTTTTCAATTTTAGTCCCCCTGAGCCCGAAAAAGTATAAAAAATAACTTAGGAGAATGTTGGCGTAGGCCAATTTTGGGGAAAATCAAAGAAGTTTTGAAGGAATTAAGACAACATCGGAAAACAAGAGAATGTGTCGGAAAAAGAGGAAAAGCAATGCCAGAAATAAGAGAAAACTCACACCGAGAAAAGAAGTTAGAAAGTGGACAAACTATTGCAGAAAAGTTGGAAAGTGGACAAGCACCGACTTGGAGAAATGGTTGGATTGAGGATCAGTTGAGATTAAGCCAAGGAGAAAAGTGGACAAACCTAATCCACCTAGGGTTAGGATTTTTGTAAGGGCTTTGTCCCAGTTTTGTATAAGTAAAATGTATTAGGACTGTAGAAGGGGGATCATTCGATTATTGACACTCTGTAGTTGGTTCAACCATTATTTGTTAGAGTTTTGATGAGAGGTTCTCAGTGTAAGTGAGAACTATTGTGATCTGTGGATATTGTGTTAAGCCCTAATATTGGCTCATTACCCCTTAATTGGGGCATATTAGATTAGTAATGTTATTTTATTTATGTTGGCTTTAGGCCATTAGTTGTAATTTAGATTAGTAATGTTATTTTATTTATGTCGGCTTTAGGCCATTAGTTGTAATTATACCTCCTAGTCTCATATATATACCAAGGAGACATTTTCATTTTCAATCATCTTGTACTTGAACATTTAAGTGGGGTAAAAGGAGGTTGCCCCCTTGAAGAGGCTTATTATCTGAAATTGTCTATTTTTCAAGGCATTGAGTACTTTTCCTAAGGTTTTTCTATGCTATATTGATGTTTGGTTCTTAACATATGGTATCAGAGCTCAAGGTCTTGGGGTTTCGCTGCTACATCTGAGACACTGTGGAATTTTCGCTATAACTTTTGTTATGCAGCATTTTAGAAGGAACGGCTTGGAGGGTATTTAGAAGACGGATCAAGGTACATTGGGTTAAAAATTCAGCTCCTGAGGCCTTATACTTTCGGATATACAGCATGTACAAGATAGGGTTCTGGAATCATCCTGAAATGAGTCATTGCGGAATTTTCGCTATAAAAACTTTTCTGTAATGTTTCAGACCCTGAAATCCATAGGACATTTACAAAAATTAGAAGTGTATCTTTGGTAAAAATTTCAGCCTCTGGTTCATCTTAAATTTGTAGATACACCCTGTGTAAGATAGGGTATCTGACTAGCCCTATTGACTAGTCTCAAGAAGGTGTTCCAAGTAAAACAATCATAAATTATTCCTAGAGTATCCAAATTGCATGGGACTAGTTTCATTGGATCGTGGACAGTCTGTAGTATTTTGGGTGTGAGTTTCAGAATTTTATATCAATTATTTTGTGCGGGGCACACTATACAAGTGAGATCTCTTGGAAAGGCCAAAAATCGGCAAGTTGTGGGGAAGTTACCATAA
>ML782513.1:380737-399495 GCA_009831015.1 Picea engelmannii
AGCAACAAATTTTTTGGACGTATCCCGAGGGGGGGTGAACCATGGTATATCTATGTTTTATGTGACTATATCCATTGTTTATGGTTGCACTTACTTTAATGATTTTTATGATGTATATGTTAGATTATAAAGGAATGAACACTGCGTAGTAAGAATAAGATAATGGAATCTTCATAACATCACTAAATAAATGAATGATTTAGCTAGTATTTAGATTAGAATCTTGTGTTACATTAGATAGATGTTTGTTATTGAATACATGTAGTTATAATGGGTAATGAATTCCTACTAGAATAATGGTGATAGTGGTTTAGGATAAGATCTAATGAGGGTTTGAAGGTTGACAATAAGTATGTTAGATGCCTCTGGGATATATTCATCCCATCCCAGGGTTGCAGACATCTGAGTTCTGCGACCACCCATAGAAGCCATCTCGGGTGATACTACACAGTGAAATCGGTGTGTTGTGTTTCCTTCTGGTATCTAGAAGGGTCGATGGTAGAAGGATTTGTTGGTAATATTATAGTTAGAACCTGGGTCAGCCCATAGTAAGCCAACAATGGTTATGTTGCCAGTTGGAACTCAGAATATTAAAGCAGGAGGGGTGTATCATGTAGTATAGCATGAAGGTTTAAGAAAGGGAATGTTTGTAGGTTGGAACCCCATGAAAGAAAATATTGAAATATAGTTGACAGTTCAGGAACTAGAGTTTTCCCACAGAGATAATAGAAGCCCTAGGTTTAAACTAAGACAATATTTGGAGAGATACGTGTTCAATGAGATACACAAGAGTTTATTTAGTGATTTTCCCACGTTATTACAGTAATGGATAACCTAGTTGAAAGATACCCATCCGAAAAATAGAGTTAGATCAGTGGAGTGGAAAAAATATAATATTTCACCGTTGAAAAGGGTGAATAACAAATTCACGTGTGCAATAGATTTCTGGCTAGATAGCATTGTAGTGGGGTATATCACTGACTTCACAGTAGATACATCGAAGTATTACAGTGTAGTAGAGAAGGAGTTTCTTAAGGGCCCAAGGGTGATGTACATCAGGTCATTGTACACTTCGATTAAGAGATTATTGTATGACAAAGGGGTATTAACTATGGAAGCAGACAACTAAACTACCCTGCGTGCACGGGGGAGTTAGGAGAAACCTGAGGAAAGATTTTAGATGGAGGGGCAAACGGATAGATAAGAGTGTAGTAAATAGAAAGATCCCATTATGATGGATCAAGAGGAGATCCAAAATATCATGTAGAAGGTAGGAATGACGCGTAGTGGCAAACCCTACCAATATACGCTTAGTAGGAAGAAAAGAGCAATTGTCAAGAGGGAAGGCTTGGAGAGTGATAAAGAAGAGGTAGAGGATCTACGTGTTGTGGAGCACATTGAAGAAATATTGTGTGCCAAATATGAAAGACGGACTAGAGGAGTGGGATCTAATGAGGAAGAAGATACCCCTGTCTAGATCTGAATTAGTGTAGAACCTACAACTTCATGTATGATTAACACATCAACAAAGAAAGAGTTGTTTACTAAACCAGTGACTGGTGGTCAAAATAATATAGGAGATCATAATACAAGTGAGGGTGCAAATGGAAGTACTAGCAGCAGTGCAGGTAGTGGTACAAGTGGAAGTACCAGTAGAAACACCAGTGGGAGCTCAAGTCTGAACAATAGTGCACAGATAGTAGTACCGCACGGAGAAGGTACAACACATTCGACAATGGAAGGCATAGATCCAACAATAAGATTACCATAATTCCATGGGGATGGAACAAAAGACCCAGAGAAGAACCTTTTCATGAGTGAGTGAATATGGGAAGAAATAATAATCATTGATCAGACCGCAAAAGTAGCACAGTTGGCAATAACATTCAGAAACTGTGCATTGGATTGGTACATGAATCTAGCAATAAACAATCCATAGGGTTTGCCGGGAATAGTAGCAGAGATCAAACAGGGACTAATCACTGAGTTTTAGAGGTCGAAATCAGAGGATCAGTTTATGAATGAGATGATTGAGGTTAGACAAAAACCAGGAGAATCAGTCATAAGTTCAATACATTGAAAGGTAAATTGAAGTATCCCATCTCTGACATGCAGGATAGACAGTTTTTTTATAAATTCTTTGTTACCACACTTTAAATATCCATTGAGACAGCATAAATTTCAAAATCAAACAAAGGCACTACAAGAAGAAATGCAGTTAGAGGAGAATCAATATAAATAGACAGATCCAGCTATAGAGGAGCTGAAGAAATTGACAGTGAAATTAAACAACAAAAAGAGTAGGGAGAAAAGAGAACCAGTGTGGTGTACCCTGTGCAGATCAGAGGGACATCACAAGAATCAGTGTTCGACATTTTCATAGTATCTGGGAGTATGGTTTCCAAATCCTTTACCTATCGGAGGGACTTGGTGTGAAATATGCAAGATGCATGGGAATGATCCTTATCACTGCCCTATGACGCAGAATTGCAAGACATAACCAAAGAGTACTTTCTGTAACTTTTCTACGTAAGTAGGACATGAAGATAAAAATTTTAGAACCCTAGAATTAATGAAGGAAGGAACTTTAGATGCATATAATATGTAGGTTGAAGTGATGACAGGGTAGACTGCACCACATTTTTCCAACTCACAACAATTTCAGGCAATGCCACAGTTTCAGCAACCCCCGTAGTATAATCAGGCACCACGGTATCATCATCATAATATGGGTCCAGAGGAGGATAGAGGAGGATTCATAGGAAGAGGAAGAGAAGGAATGGGAAGAGGAAGAGAGCCTATTATCTGCCATAATTATCAATAGAAAGGACACTATGGTAGAGATTGTCCCCAAACAGCAACAACATGCATGTATCGTCGCGCAACAGATCATGTGACAGAAGATTACCCGAAGTTAATGATGAACCTCCAAGAGAAGAGGAATTTAAATAAACAGAATGTTTAGTAGATTGTTGCAAAAATAAGGGATCCTAGAAGAAACATCAATATAGTGACTAGAGGAGGAGTTAAGACAGGAGCAGATGCGCAGGATCAGAAGAAGGAATCTCAGTGCTGGATTCAGAAGAACACTCATCCACAAAAACAGTTTGGTTCAAATAAGGAGAAGGAGACTTTCAAGGAAGCAAAGAAGGAGTTATTGAAGGAGAATGAAGCATCCACTACACCAAGGTATTATACTCCTATTTTTGATATGCCTCAGTCTTTGTATCATACTTACAAAGAAGAGAAAACAGAGAACGTAAGTAGCTTAAATAATTTCCTAGAATCTTGCTTCAAATTACTTAATGATAAGAATGCCACGGATTTGTTTAAAAGTATGCTTGAGAAATATAGTGTAGAAGAAGGGATAGGAATAGAACCAAAGAATATTAATCAGATTCATAAAAAAAAAGAACTAGTAGAGAGTTCAGAATGAATGCAAATATAGGTGATTTTAACATGGGAAATGTTATCCTAGACTTAGGATCATATGTCAACATTTTTCCAAAGAAGACTTGGGAAGCAATGGGAGAACCTACACTAGGGTATTCCAATATCCAATTGAAGATATCAAACCGGTAGAGAGAGATTCCCATAGGTAAATTGAAGAATAGAACAATGGATTTAGATGGTGTGCGCACCCCAATAGATTTTGAAGTAATGGATATGGTGGATGAGTCTATAGCATTTCCAGCACTATTGAGAATTTATTAGACCTTTGACAATCAATCCATAATAAATTTAAAGACTAGAAAGATGATGTTTGAAGTTGGGAACTTCAGGGTAGTATAACCTTTATATCCCTCAGATTGTGAAAGATATGTAGAACCTATGCTTGACAATGTTCTAGGGGATGACATGAACCAGCCGTATAGGACTACTGCATGAGAAGAAGGCTATGTGAATCCAATTTCAGATGGACTACTCAATTGGAGGAATATCAATTTTGACATGTCAGATTCGGATAGTAGAGTAGAAAACTGGTATCAAATATTGTATGGAGTCTCTACTAGGAGGTGCTCCATAATTACACGCGCAGTAAGATGGGTTGGGACAGACGCAAGACAGTTTCCCATATTTTATGGAGAAGACAATTTAGAAAACTTCTTGACTGAGTTTGAATCATAGGTTTTGGACAATCGGAGATTATTAGTGTTGGATATAGCACGGATAGACACACTTGCATGATGATGGGGTGCACATAAGGAGGTAATTCAGGACTGGAATCAATGTAAGCGACTGATGCACATAAGATTTGGTCAGAATCAACAGGATAGACCCTTACAGAAGTAAAATGGAAGAGGGAACCCAAGACACCATATAAATTATTGTATCACTAACTAGAGATTGGTACCACCAGGAGAATGGACGCATTACTTTATTCATACATTAGAAGGAATACCAAGTAACTGGTACAAGGAACAGAAACTGCGCAGAGAAACTATGAGTTGGGGCGCAGTGCAACATAATTCTATTGGGAATTTTTCATTTGAAAGTGAGAATCCATGGGTGGATCTGGCATTACAGAGGATAAAAAAGAATATATTCAAAGAGTATGAGGTAGATACAATGATAGTAGACAAATATTTCATAAAAGAAACACTTGAACAACTAGTTTATTGTTATCAGTTCACAGAGGATGAAGAAGTATAAGGAAACCCACGTGACATACATATAGTAGAAGGGGAAGGAGAAAGAGGATTGGAAGGACCCCAGTTACAATCAGAAGAGTTCACTGCACCTATGAATATTAAAAAGGTCAATATTGGGACTAAAGAGAAGCCCAAGATATCCAACATTGGAGATTAATGGGACAGTGAGACAATGGAAAATATAACTGAATTGTTGCATGAATATAGTGATGTATTTCCATCCACATTTTCATAAATGAAAGGGGTATAAGGAGAACTTAGAGAAATGAAGATACCCCTCAGACCAGATGCAAGACCAATTAGACAAAGACCATACAGATTAAACCCCATCTATAAGCAGAAGGTTAAGGCAGAACTTGAAATAATGCTAAAGTCAGGAATCATAGAGCCTGTGGAAGAATCAAAGTGGATTAGTCCAATGGTGGTCCAGGAAAACAAGAATGGAGGGATTAGGATATGTGTGTATCTAAGGAAATTAAATGATGCATTCCTACATGATCGTTTTCCTACTCCATTTATAGATGAGGTTTTAGAGAATGTGGAAGGACAGGAAGTCTACTCCTTCACAGATGGATTTTCAGGTTACCATCAGATTAGAATTGCTCTGGAGGACAGGTACAAAAACACATTTGCAACATAATGGGGGTCATATCAGTATGAAGTAATGCCATTTGTTTTAAATAATGTACCAGTAATATTTTCTAGAGTAGTAGTACTTTCATTCAAGGATTTTATACATAAATTTTTAGAAGTTTATTCAAATGACTAGACAATATTTAGTTTATTGAAGGACCATGTAAAAATTCTCAGATTAATGCTAGAGAGATGTAGGAAATGTCAGATTTCCTTCAACATTAACAAATGTATATTCAATAAACCATTTGGCATCCTACTTGGACACATTTTATGCAAACAAGGCCTGATAGTATACCCTGCAAAGATTGTTTTCATTGTCAGTTTACCACCACCAAAGTCAGTGTGCCAGTTGATAGCAACATTGGGCCACATAGGGTACTACAGAAAATTTATAAAGGAATATGCAAATATTACTGCGACCATGGAGAAGTTACTAAAGAAATACATCAAGTTTCAATGGAATGAGCAATGCCAAGAAATCTTGTACATATTGAAGGATAAGATGGTGACAGCACCAATTTCGAGTTTTCCAGATTGGACAAAGGAATTCCATGTGCATGTGGATGCTTCATCCAATGCACTTAGAGTAGTTTTGGCACAAACAGGTGAAGGAGGCATTGATCACCCAATATCGTTTTCTAGTAGAAATTTATCGGAGTCTGAGAAGAGTTATAACACTACATAAAGGGAAGGTCTAGAAATGGTATATGCCTTACAAAAGTTCAGACATTAGTTATTGGGTCAACATTTTAATATGTTTACAGATCATTCTACATTGAAGTACCTAGTTAACAAGCCAATGTTAGGGGGGAGGATCTGTAGATGGATTCTATTGTTTCAAGAGTTTGATTTTGAGATATTAAAACCAGGGAAGTTGAATGTAGGACCAGATCATCTATCAATAATTACCAATGGAGAGGAGCCAAATAACTTGGAGAATAATTTTCCTGATGCTAACTTATTTTATGTTCATATTGTTGATGATTATTTTGCTGACAATGTTGGATTTTTTAGCACATGAATGGCTCCCAAGGAATTTACTATCACGCAAAAAAAACAGTTGGTAGTGCGCTCTGCAGACTATCATCTGATTGTAGGTCATTTGCACAATTTAGGTACAGATGGAATTATGAGAATATGTGTGATGGAGCATGAACACTCCATAGTGCTAGCATAAGCACATGAAGGAATAGTTGGAGGGAACTATGCAGGAAATACTACATCACAGAAGGTGTTGGCGCAGGATTATGGTGGCATGTAGTACATAAGGACGCAAGGGAATACTATCAAACCTATGATGTTTGTCATAGGGTAGGTAAACCATCCAAAAGGGATGAAATGCCACTTGTGCCACAAGTAACTTTACAAGTATTTGATAAATGGGTTGTGGATTTCATTGAACCTATTAATCCACCATCAAGGAGGCCAGGAGCCAGATACATCATCACTGCGACACAATACTTAACCAGATGGGTAGAAGCAACCCCAGTAAAGGATTGCAACGCAAAAAATGCACCATAGTTTCTCTTTGAGAACATGGTGACCAGATTTGGATGTCCTAGAATTTTTTTGAGTGACCAGGGAACTCATTTTATTAACAATACAAATAGAGCTATGACAAAAGAATCGGAGATACATCATCAGAAGAGTACACCTTACCATCCCCAGAAAAATGGTACATTGAAAGCATTTAACAACATTCTAGAGAATGCATTGACAAAGATTTTCAATGTCAATAGGGATGATTGGGACTTGAAGGTATCAATAGTATTATGGGCTTATAGGACCACATGAAAGAACCTTACAGGACAGACACCATTTAGACTAGTGTATGGGAACGAAGTAGTGCTTCCATTGGATTATTTAATACCTAGTCTGTGCATTGCAGCAATCACCAACATGACAGAAGAAGGTGTTTCACAGGAAAGATTGGATCGGTTGATGGAGTTGGAAGAAGACATAATTTTATCATTATTCCACCAGGAAGTACAAAAAGCAAAGGAAATATCTTGTCATGATAGGCACATAAAGAAGAAAAGTTTTAAGGAAGGAGATTTAGCTCTCCTCTATGACAGAAGGTATTTACAACACCCTGGAAAGTTCAAGATGAACTGGTTAGGGCCTTATCAAGTAGAGGCTATCACAGATGGAGGTGTTGTGCAACTGAAAGATCTTGCAGGGAAGAATCTCAGAGGACTAGTGAATGGTACTTGATTGAAGTTGTATCAAGACATTCGACCTAATAACCTGAGGTAAAACCAGAAAGGGGAGGTATGATTGTATATATTGTATATAGTAGATATTAGAAGAAAAAGACAAAAATAGATAAAAAGAAGAAATATAAAAAATAAAAAAAGACAAAAAGATAGAAGAATATTAGAGGATTTTTATGTAATAGATTTTTCAGCATTAACAGTGCGCTGCAGAAAAACCAGTGTTGAAGACACTATGTGCTGGAAAATATTTGACAGACACAAAAAGTGGAGCGCGCAAGAAAATGAAAAAGTGAAAATTGTCAATGCGGAACAGTTGTCATTTTGTCGCCCCACTATAAAAGTCAGAAAAGGTGGGAAATGTGGTCATTTGTGTTTTTTCACTAAGGAGAAGAACGAAGACCGAGAGTTGAAGTGCGAGAGAGTGAGAAGTTAGAATTACAAGTGGATATTTGTGGTTAGCAGTCCAAATTTCAGCAGAATGTCAGCACCATGCGTTGGAGTGTCGATCAAGACCAGGAGAAATAAATGAAGTAGCACTCGAGTGACACAAACAAGAATGAAACAGATGCCCACAGTCATGGATGTGGATGAAATTCACACACCAAAATATGAGCTGACTACCATGCATGTGGAGGAGGAACAAATTACAGCAAAGGAGGTCGGGTAGCCAGAGAAGGACACAAGAAGGATAGAATTTAGCGTGTCAAGGGTAAAAGGGCCACAACAGGGTGAAAAGGCCATGGAATCAAAGCAACGGGGCCTAGATTCGGAACCATATCATGAAACAGAGTAATAGGTCGTACCAGAGGTTGGGATATCGTCCCCATAAGGGAAAAATAAAGCATGAGCAGAGAGCAGTGTGAAAGGCATACAGCACCCACAGCTGTAAGTGGAAATTCTAATGCCGAAAATCCCCAAGGAAGTGAAGTTTAATGACGAAAAGGTGGGAGGAGTAGATTCCCTAAAACACTCCAACCATGACTTGGAAAATGCAATGAAATTCCCAGACTTGGTGCCATAGAGCTACTTGGAGAGTAGGGGAGAGGTTCCATCAGGCACGCCATTGTTGGATCCTGTGAAGTGGATCCTAGGGTTATAAAACACAAGAATCATGAATTTGTTGGACATACCACACTTTGTGTGTGGTAAACACATCAATGGATGTGTGAAGAAACTCCTAGAAAGGGTGCATGGAGGAATACTTTGGCTGGATAGGCCAGTTCCTATCAATGTTGACTTAATTGTAGCAATCCCAGGGCTACCCATGGATGGGGAGAAGCAATAGCAGTATTTTGAGGACAAAACAAAAGTAAAATCCATCTCGGATGAAATAAAGGCGAAGTATGGCGCAAAGAGATGCAACAGGGGAATCAGGATCAGTGACATCAACGATCCTGTGACGCAATTTGTAACAAGGATGTTAGGTTGCAAATTAATGCACAAATCTAGAAAAGAGGAGGTACTAGTGGGAGTGGTAGCAGCTGCAATGTAGTGCGCGAAGGGGAGCTTGATGAGTTGGACCCCTTATTTACTAAATTCCTTTCTAGAATATTGCAAGGCCACACAAGATTGTGGCTCTAAGTTCCACTACTCATGGTTAATCATCCTCATTGCATTGGTGGGATGGAAAGAACCCATATACAGTCTGTTCTTTCCAAGGAAAGAAAGTGTGGCACAATGTGCTACACGTACCTTCGAAGCACAACAGATCCCAAGGAAAAGAAAATCAACAATGATGTATTTTCATTGTACTTAATGGATATCCAGAACAGATTGGCATACACATGGAGGATTTCCCCAGAAATTTTCCAGGAGTTTGGATAGATAGTGAATTTCCGAGCATCGCTCCATAGTATGTGGCTACAAGCAAAGAGGGATCCATCCAAGGAGTGGTTGCAGCTGAAATACTGCGTGATGACATAGGACATCCAGATGGAGGTCTAGGAGTGGTATGAAGAGTGGAAAGTGTTAATGATCCCAAAGACAGTGCCAGGAGGACAAACTAGGATGTAGGATAGAATAGTCCCTGTGTAGCAAACATGCACAAATGGTGCAAGCATAAAGAAGAATGTCTCTCGGGTCCAAGAGGGGGGAAGCAGTCACATATAGAAGAAAATTAGGACAAAGAATAAATCACATTGTGGTTCTACACAAGGACAACCACGCATGGAGAAGGCACCAAGAGGAGCGACAAAACAGGTGTGTGCAGAAGAAGTGCAGACAAAGGCACAAGAGATATCCATGGAAGAACAGGTTGGGCAGGATACAAGCATGGCTTCAGGAAGAAGACAAAGGCCCACAAAAAACCAATGGAAACATCACTAACAGAAGATGATGTGGAGTTGATAGCCACGACAGTGGAAGATCGACTATCATAGGTGTGGGAAAATGTTAAGAATCATCAAGCTTTAATTTTGTTGCAAGTATAGGAGGTAAAACCTATACTGGAGCAGTTGAAGGTCACGACAGAGCAACAACAGAAGGAGAAACCATCACCACTTAGAAAAGGAGCACCTATCGGAGAGACAGTAAAAATCACGGTGTAGGGAAGTGTTAACTTTATCATAACAGCGGAGATGATGTTCATCAATGAGGAAACAACACATAATCCCTTAAAGGACATCGAGACATTAGACTTGGAATTACCCAAGATTCCAACAAAGGCGTTGTAAAAATTATAGGTTAGCGTCGTGCAGGAGATCCATTCCAGAGAAAGGTCTGATGCGACGAATTTATAGATAGCATAGGACGAGAGTGTTATATTGAAGGAATTCATCAACCAAGAAGGGAAGGAGAAAAATATAGTGCAGAAAAAAGTGGACGAGATGGAGAACCAAATAAATTTAGTATTCCAAGCCATCTCAGACAGCGGAGAATCAGAGGGAGCATCTTCGAAAGAGAATATGAGGAAGATAGCATAGACTCTGTAACAATATAAAGAGAATATAGGGTAACTGGAGGAGCACACGATACCTACTACTCCTCGAGAAGCCAGAGTGAAAAGAGAGAAAGACACGACAACATCTACAAAGAACATCATGCAGAGCATACATAGAATGATATAATTGTTGGAGAAGAGCGCCCAGATATGGCCACAAATATTAGAGGATGGGATCCTACAAAAGCTACAAGTGAAGGAAGATAAATTGCATGCCACAATGGAAGATGTCAAGAAGCGACAGAGGACAATGTTACTGCCAGAGAAGATAAAGAATTCTGAAGAAATGAAGAGCCTATAGGTAGAGGAAAAAGCAGTGCAAGCACAAAAAATCGAAAGAGAGTCTCAGTTGGAGCCTCTGGAAGAAAAGATAGAGCAACTGATCTTGGATATCGACGAAGTGAAAGTGCACATAAAATAGATAGGCTTGGAGGTGGGAGAAATATTAAGACCTCCAGTCACTATGCAGGTGGTAGAAGCCATGACAGAGAAGACCACCCATGCTTAGGAGAAATACCATTGGATAACATAGATGTATGAAGTACTGACACAAGCAGTAAAATATGGAGAAGTCCGGGAGTGACTCGGGATGAGTCACGATGTCAGTGTTGGGGGCATGTTGGCACAGGCCAATTTTGGGGAAAATCAAAGAATTTTTTAAGGAATTAATACAGCGCCGGAAAACATGAGAGTGCACCGGAAAAAGAGGAAAAGAAGCACTGGAAATAAGGGAAAACCCGCACCAAGAAAAGTATTTAGAAAGTGGACAAACTATTACAAAGCAGTTGGAAAGTGGAAAAGCTTTGACTTGGAGAAATAGTTGGATTGAGGCCCGACTGAGATTAATTCAAGGAGAAAAGTGGACAAACCTAATCCACCCAAGGTTAGGGTTTTTGTAATGGATTTTCCCATTTTTGTATAACTATAATGTATTAGGACTGTAGAATGGGGATCAGTCGATTATTGACACTATAGAGTTGGTTCAACTATTATTTGTTAGAGTTTTTATGAGAGGTTCTGAGTATAATTGAGAACTATTGTGATCTGTAAAGATCGGATGTAATGAAGGAAGGAATGTACAGTGTGTAGCACTACATTTTGCATGAAAGATGAATAAAGAGCCGAAGAGACAAATATTTGTGGGAATAGCCCCAAGGGCGGTGAAGCATGGTATATCTGTGTTTTATGTGATTGTATGCAGTGTTTACGGTTTCACTTACTTTAATTATCTTTTATGATGAATATGTTAGATGATAAAGGAATGAACATTGTGCAGTAAGAATAAGATAATGGAATCTACATAACAACACTAACTAAATGAATGATTTAGCTAGTATTTAGATCAGAATCATGTGTTATAGTAGATAGATGCTTGTCATTGAATACATGTGGTTATAATGGGTAATGAAGTCCTATCAGAATAATGGTGACAATGGTTTTGGGGTAAAATATAATGAGGGTTTGAAGGTTGACAATAAGTAGGTTATATGCCTCTAAGATATACACATACCATCCCCGGGTTGCATACATTTGAGTCCTGCGACCACCCATAGAATCCATCTTGTGTGAGACTATGCAATGTACTCTATGCGTTGTGTTTCCTTCTGGTATCCAGAAGGGTCGATGGTAGAAGGGTTTGTTGGTAATATTATAGTTAGAACCTGTGTCATCCCATAGTAAGCCAATAGAGAACTCTCCTAGTGAGACATGTCTCTTGAGGCGTACCTTTTTCCTGGGTAATCTATTGGCCAGAAAAGGGGTTAAACTTATGACAAATAGATATTCCTTCTGGACCACTTAACTAGTGTGAAAGGAAAAAGGTCACTCGACGATATTTTCATATTTAGGGATTCTAAAGAGAGATTAACTATGGGCTCCAAGGGTGTTCCTTTTTCGTAGATAATCTTCGAGGCCCAAAAAAGAGATAAACCAAAACCAGGGAGAATGTCCTTTTTATGAAAATTTAGTCCCTCGGGCATGAAAAGGAGTTAAACTTACACCTGGGAATACTCTCCTAGTGAACCGAAGCTCCTAGGGAATATTGTTTTCATAAAAATAGCCATTCGAACTGAAAAAGGGGTTACTTATCACCAAATAGATGTGCCTTCAAATTTATTTTGATGAGCGTGAAGGGAAACACAATCGCTCAACAATATTTTCAATTTTAGAGAGTTTGAAAAGGGCTTACAGAAGACTCCATGGGGGCTTGTTTTATTAAGTAATCCGAACGAGACCAAAAGGAATAAATAAATTCTCATTAGATGTTACTTTCAAAGTTTAAGAGAGATTGAAAAAAAACAAACCATGCTCTTAGGGAGTCCCTCGGGTATAAGCTAGAAAAAGATGAAGAAGAATGAGGCTTCGACATATAGTCATGGAGGGACAAAAATGACTCCCAAGCCTATGGATTACTTCAACATGGGAACCAAATGGAAAACAAGGCTCTAACTAGGATTCCCATGGAAAGAAGGCTCTACCACATAAATTATGACACACTTATCAACAAGGAAGGTTAGTGTCACAATTCAATGGGGTCAATCCTAAGGCCAAATGAACCAAGAAATAGATAATGCAAAAAATGCAAGTAGGGAAAAATATAACCTATATTCCATTTTCAAGATCAATACATGTTAGAACGGATCGATATGATGATCAAATGTCAAATAAAAAATGTCTCCAAGATCTTTCATATAAGGCCAATAACACTCATCCGGAAGTCAATAAATCCAATATAGATAGAAACTTCAGAAAAAAAGAGGTGCTACTGAATACAAAACTTGAAAACAACAAACCCAGAATGTAAAATATGGTACAAGGTACCACACAACCTTACGGCTCATGCATGGTATTGGTTCAGGTAGAGCCCGTTGCTAGGCTTTGACCAAGAGTCTCTTCGATAATAAACCTGGAAAGTCTCCCAAAAGGGAAGAAAACACAAACCACGATGTAAGTCTTCACACGGAATAGAAACCATAGTCATGGCTTCAAGGATAGCCTCATTCGAAGGAAATTCAATATCCGAGAAATCACATGAACGAGGAGGGTTGAAAGTCCCAAAGGGTGAAGTAAAATGACCATATTCCATATGACGATGGAGGTTTTGTCCAAGACTGGCAGAGTTTATCAGTGAAGAATCACAAGCATGAGGGCTTGAGGATCTACAAAAATTGAGATCAGACTCAAAAGGAGACTCAACATCACTTGGACCAAGAGGCGTAAGTAAGGGCTCCCATGCACCCATCGGATAAAAAGACTGATCAATTGTTGAGACCATGTCTCGAGAAGGAAAACTTGATTGCACAGGTTCCTGTTGAAAATCAATTGAACATCGAGGATAAGATGCCACATAATTAACCCATGGTGAGGTAGAGTCTACATGAATACTAGGAACACATAGAGGGGTAACCTAAACTAATGCAAAATTAGGATGGTTATTATCATATGCCAACTGGTTGATATTGACAATGCTTCCATTGTGAGGGAAATGCATCAATCAAAAGAGCATAGACACCACAACATTCATAGCATATACATAATCACACCTGATAAGCATATTGAAATCTAATGGGCCTTAAACCACTATAACATCGACAAGGACAGTATTCCCACCTAACAATATAGGAAACTGAGGAATAATCACCAAATATTCACTGGGACATCTATCAAAATCTAACATCTCATGCGAAGAATACACAAGCTTGGGAGAACCCAAATCTTTCCAAGCCAAGGAGGATAAAATACTTGTGGAGGCTCCTTCATCCACAATACATCGGTAAATGTTTTTTTAATTAACTTCAACCATTATTTGAAAGGATGTAGAAGAAGGAAGGCAAGGCTCAACAAGGTCATTATGATCAAAGGAAACCATCCTAGAACTTGTAGGGGGTGTGCTCGAAATGAGGGGAATGCCCCATTTTTCTGAAAGTACTGAACTGGAAATGTTAAAAACATATTCGGTAGACACATCACTCCCTAATATAAGAGTGGGATCAGCCAAAGATTGCATCGGCATGACCACTTTGGTAGTCTCGACACTCTCCAAGAGAAGAGTGGGATCAGTTGAAGATTATATTGGCATGACCACTTCCTTAACCAATGGTTGAATAGGTTGTGAGACAACATGATCTCAAGGCACATCGTCCCCCAAAATAAGAGTGGGGTCGACCAAATATTTCATCATCACGACCACTTCATCAACCAAAGGATGAATAGACTATGAGGAAACCTTAGAAGACTCTGAATCAAAAGATCTTGCAGAAAGGGACCACAATTTTCATGCCTCTCAAAGGACAAAGAATAAATGAGTAAGGTGATCTCCATTGCAAATATTACAAGGTAACTTAGTCTTACATCCTATCCATCTAGGTTTCTCAACAGAATCAATTTCCCCAGCATGACTAGCAGTGGTTGGTTTCACATCTCCAACATGACTTGAAGAGGTTGGTTATTGATCAATAGCATGACTCACTGAGGCTATAGACCTATTTCCAGTATGACTAGCACTGACTGGTATTTTTCCCCTAGCATGAATTGTAGAGTTTGGGTGTTGGTCTTCAGCATGAATTTCATAGGTTGAGGACCTATCTCCAACATGACTCATAGGGGTTGGTGATTTCTTTTTCTTATTCTTCCTCTTTCTATTTCATTTAGGCTTCCAATTAATAGTAGCTATACTTTCACCAGAGAAGGTAGAAGGAGGAGGAGAAGACTTTGCTGACGAAGGAACATCAACATGATTCCCATGAAATAAGTCACTTAACTTAGAAGTGTCAAGAGAATTAGGGACATTGTGAATGGTACCCAACCAAAACCGTAGTCCCACATTCAACTGAGGAATGTTCAAAGTGGCCACCAAAGGGACACCAATGTTTCCGAAGAAAGGAAAAGCATAAGAATCCCCTTGCGAAGGGGTTCCTTCATTGGTATCACCAAGAAATTTAGTTGTGAATATATTATGAACAGGTTCTTCCCTTGGAGGATCATTCAAGTCCGTAAAAGTCTCACACACTAACTCTAGTGAACTAGTAGTATAAAATCCCACACCTTCTAAGAGGTAGATCCACGCTTTCAAGAGAAATACCAGGGGTCCTTCCCAAGCAGTGGCGCAATTGGTCAACCACCCTGAATATATGATCCAACAATGGTGACGCTAACACAACCTAAGGCCAACTATACAAAGCAACACTCCACTAAAAATCCCTAAGAAAAGTATTGCAAACAAACGGGAAATAGGTAGGAAGAGAAGTTACTCCAACCAACACTAGAGAAACTTACCAGTGCAAGTGTAACTCGAATATGGAAACACCCTCCGGGTATAATCTGTGAAGTGTGGCCCGACTTTGTCCTAGGTACCATGGTATGCCCCCCACAGTCATCTGTGTGAGTCTCTATAAAAAGGAAACTAGGTTTTCAACACGCAATCAATCACCAGGTGGGTACAATTAACAGTCGAGCATATCGTATGAGTAGGATAACTATGTCTGAATCCTTTCGAGGGTACCAAAAGAAAATGGTCCAGAATAAAATTGAGGATCCTGAATGGATTCGAGGTCCATGAAGCTCCATATTCAAATGCAGTTAGCAGAATCCCAAGAATGACCCTCAAAATACAATCCCCACTACGCTTAGTCCAGCTTTGTAGGGGTTATCTCCTCTACCTTTCCTCTCAAGCCCTAGTGTTTAGCCCCTATGTTAGAGGGGGGTCCTGGCTAAATCTTACGACACTTGACTTCAACACTATCTATCTTAGACTCTTAATTGTATTTAAGAGGCCTTGAAGAGTTTCCTCTCCACACCTAATCTAACTCCCTAAAGCCTAGTCTAATTGTTGTACCCTATAAACAAAAAGGTCTAATAGATTTTAAGATTAAGCATTCACTTTAGTGGTTGTTTTTAATCAAAGTGTATGGAAGTGCAATTGGTGTTGTTTGACACTCTTGCAAAAATGAAACTTATAAGAACACTGGAAAATAAAACTTTACACTAATACTTTAAATGAAAAAGACTTTGAAGAAAGAAAATTCATGAACAATCCTTCAAACCTAAAGATGCAATCTTTTCTCCTTTCCATGCAAAATGCACAATGCAACTTTCAAGTGAAACAAAAGAGAAAATGAAAGGATTTTTTTTTTATTTTTTATTTTTTATTTTTTGAAATTCTTTCAAGATGAGAATAAAACACAACCCTATGTTAATTCCTTTTTCTTTTTCAAATAACAATGCAAAGAAATAAAGAGACCTAACTAGCATAAAAACAAGGTTTTTTTTTTCTTTCAATCAAAGAAAAACTAACAAAAGATGCTAAAAGAAACTGCAGGATACACGATTCACGCCCCCCTCGGTCCATGAGGAGGATTTTAGTTTTAAATTGCAACTCATTTTTCTTAAAATTCAAGCTAAAAATAAGCCAAAAGTGCTTGGAAACACATAGACACAAGAGGATTTATTTTTTTACTTCATAAACAATCTGAGCCTAGAAACTGTCTAAACCCCAAACAATAGAAGCTTTTGGAACTTAGGAAGACCTGGGAATCGAAAATTTTATTGTAGAAAAAGGAAAATATCTTTGAAATGTTTTTCCAAAACAACAAAGACCCGTCTTGTCCACAACCATCCTGTGTATGTACGCGGGCTATGTATAATGCAGAACGTGTATGTACACATGTTGTATAGAGAATGGGGCACGTACACCTCTGTAAATTTTATAAAAAAAAATGGACAGACAACTTTGGCAAGGGAAGATGGTAAGCACCTAGAAGGTGATCAGAGACCCAACCTGACTCAGAACACTCAGAAAAAAATAAAAAACAAATCAAACCAAGATCTCCCACTAAGACCCTATAGAGACTCCCCAGTGGAGTCACTAATTCTGCTATGGGGAAATTCCCCCTAAACTGGGTCTAAGGAATAGGTAGAGTGATAAATCCCTTAAAATAATCACTTATCTCTCATCTACCCCAAAACAATCTAGACTAAGTGATAAGAGAAAGAGAGAAGATAAAATTAATGAGTGCACCTTGAACCCTTACGGTTGATGTAGACCTCTTCTACTTGTTGTTGCCTCTTAGATCATAGATCTCCTCCCAGAGATAACCTGCAAGGGGTTAACTATATAATGCAATAACATATACAATCTCTAGTAATCACTTAAGATCCTAAGTATAAATGTAAATCATTAAAATATACAAGAACATGTACACATAGGATTGTGGGACAAAGATAATCTCTTTTATTCAAATTCAATATGAAAAGTTACAACCTTTGCTTGTGAACACCCCTCTATGAACCACGTCTCAGATCCTTTGTCGTGGCTCCAAGTGCATCAATCTCACATAAAATTCTCACAACCAATATGCCATAAAGGGAAGAAGCAAGGGTTGCATAGGGAGAAAGGATGAGAGGAAAATTTGAGGCTAAAACTCATAGCAAGATGCAAAACTTGGGCAATGAGAGGGAAAGGATTTTGGTAGAGTTTTCTTATTCTCTTGTTCATATCTCTAAATGACTCCCCAAGACCTCCTTCTATATGAGAAAAATATGGTTATTCAGTTTGGGGACATGCTACACAAGGTAAAATGGTTAGGAAACCCTCCATAGCCCATAAAATCCACCGAAATACTTTTTGCAAATTTTGAAGGTAAGCGTGGGCTACTTAGCATGCAACAATCATATGTACATGAGATAACTAGCATGAAACATGCATGTATATGCAGGCTATTAATGCATTAGGGCACATACATTATCCAAAAAATGGTTTTTTAGAAGGAAACCTCGACGAAATGTTTAGAAAAGTATAAAATGGATGGGCCAATGTCTTGGATGCATAGATGTGGAATTTTGGATTATAACATTTGGGGAATACAACTTTCCTATGGCAAGGATTATAAATTTGAACCAAAAATATCTGGGGTGACGGGTACAACTGATCATGCACTCCCTCATTACAACATTTTATATATCAGGGTAGTCATCTTGCTCCATTTCCCATGTGATCTCTTGCCAATGCCTTCTCTCCATTGCTTCATAGTGGTTTCTTATATGTGTTAGTGACTAAAAAAAAACAATTGTTGCATATTCAATCTCTGCTACTGTTTCAGGATAAATTCGTGAGTGCGGACACAGACCAATCTCCCCAGATCCACCTGGATCTGGAACAAAACATGACAGAATATATCGCTTTCCCTAGATCTAACTATTGAATTAAATTGGAAGTGAGAATAAGATACATACCTTGTAATCGCTTCCTTAATCTTTGTTGCTCCTGCTTCGCTCCAGCGCTCTCATGCAGTCAAGATCAAAACAGCACAAACCAACCAA
>ML782514.1:6483-38542 GCA_009831015.1 Picea engelmannii
TCCTCTTACTCTCATTGTGAAAGAAATTGCAGTCTGAGTATGAATATGAAAGAAATGACACAACCGAGGACATGTGCATCATAATTGGGATGTAGAATACAAGAGAAAAATCAAATGCAACATAAATAAGCCATCAAACGTAACCCATGAAAGTGCCTTCTACTTTACATTGAATATCTAAATGATTCCCACCCACGCCATTATCCTTGATTAGATTTTCTGGTTGGTTGTCATTCCTAGCGACTAAGATAAGGAGGTAAAGGAAATTATCCCTCTCTCTCTCCCTCCTTCCTCTCCCCCCCTTTCTCTCTCTACCCATTTCTCTCTCCCTTACCCCTTTATCCCTTAAACTATACCCACCCTCTCTCAAAAAAAAATTTGCATTTTTTTTTGTTATTAATATTTTTTGTAACATCCATCTGTTAGCTCCATGTTGAGAATGACATGAATTACACATCTCCCTCATAGTGGACAGTAGAAACAATCTCTCCCACTTTTTTGTCATTTGTCAATGGCATATCACAAACTGCCATGTACTCTTTAATGACATCTTATTGAAAACAATGATATGTACATCTGCTCCATTATTGGCTCTTCGTCCCCTTAGTCACTCTATCTACTTATTTAACTAACTAACAACTCGAAGTAGGAATGACGACTATCTCTACTATAAAGAATGCCATTGACCCGTTTCTTTAGTGGATCAAGAGCTGACAACTTGTGGGATCCATGGGATTGCGACAATAACTTGTTTGATTCGTGGGTACCCATTTCTTGAATATAGGATAACATTGATTTTGGAAATACATTGAACACCCTAACATTTTTCTTCTCATAAGATGCACAGGCCATTTCTAACACTAGGGATGCCTAGAAAGAGAGCTTAAAGCTCACTTTTTCCTAGTGGATTTTCCCAATTAATTATGTTTTTTTTTTTTTTTTTCCATTTNTATGTTTTAAATAATTAAATAACTAGCCATGTAGTTAAATGTATGTTTGCAGGGTTGAAGAAGTAAGAATTGAAGATCAAATTGGAAGAAAAGGGGAGTCTCATAATAAGTAGAGAAAGGAACAAAGAAGATATGCATAACAGTGACATGGCACCGGGTTTAATGGTCTAACGAATGGTTTATGAGGAAATTCTGGTTTCCAAAATGTGTGAATGCGGATGACATTTATGTTAAATTTGAGAGTGCTTAAACCAAAATCTGTCTCATGGTGTCAAAAGTATTGATATTTGTGCAAGTGATGAGTACAAAGGGACAATTCATAGGTTTTGTTAGCTATGTAATGTGTTGTTAAAAAAACAATTTTATAAAATAATCACTTATATGTGACTTGGGTGTGAGTATATAGCTCTAATACTATTCTAATGGAATAGTAATTCCCTATTCAGATTATCTGTGATGTTTGATGTTTGGTTCCAAATGGTTTAAGGGTGAAGTGTCGTAATTAACTTATAAGCCACATTTTCTCCAAATCAATATATAGTACTTTTGGATATATAATATTGGATTATGTAAATTATTTTTCTTATCACTATTGGTTGTTGTAGTAGATATTGGTTGTTGTAGTAGATATGGAAAGAAATATATGAAGATATGGAAGAAAATATCATATACATTAGGTGTGTAATTATATAGAATAAATTGAAAATTATTATCCATTTTAAACCAACCTATAGGTTTAGAAAATTGATTAAAATTTTGAATTAGATGGAAATTTAAAACCACACCGCCAAAAAACCTGCCAAAAAAAACTATAGAAGGAAGATTGATCCAGAATTATCCCACTCCTTCCCGCATAATCGTCCAAACTTGTGGATGCCCGCATATGCCCGCCTAATGCGATACCTCTTCGTATCTAATAATAGATTCTATAATACTCGATTTAGTTAATTGCATGGATACAGAGGGACGAGCAGTAGGCGCAACCACATCCTGTATCTTGAAAGTTGGGTTGCGTCTCGGACGGGCAGACAGAAACACGCAGAAAGAGTAAGCGTCATAATCCGCACTTTACAGAAACCCCCGACGAATGAGGTGCCGGGCCTGTACTTTATTGGCGTGGACCCTCGTAGTCAATTATTTTTTTCTTTTTTGTTTCTTTATGCGAATCGGCTTCCCAATTCGCTGAACAACTTCCAAATTCTTGCTAAACAACTAATATTAGTGATTGTTATTATCAATCAAAGTGAGCTGACCGCCATTATATTATATTGTTATTTTGCTCATTATCTTTGCGTGCATGGGCATTCATTTTCTTATCTACTGTTATGGAAAACAACACATTTATCCATAACTCAAACTACAAGTGGAAGATTAAGATTATTCCACTTATTTGTCGGGATGGGTTTTGAACGGTGGAGCAACTTGACGAGGCGGTTTTGATGCTTTTATTTTTCTACCAACAAGAAAGTGAAACCCTAGAGAAAGGTGGGGTGACAGCTTTAAGCACGACATTTCAATGATTTCCAATTTGTTTCTCAAAATGCGTGTACTGCATAGGCATCTTTCCACTTGCGAGTTTTTCAGATTGAAAGGTTTATCTCTCATTCGCAGTAGTATTAAATGCACTATTACTGGATACATAATGTTTTGACTATCTCTTCCCAATTGAAACAAGTTGCACAAATGGAATGAAGAAAATGAAAAGACGTTACAATCATACTCCAAGTTGGCGTTTGATCTGTTTCTTGGAAGTCAGGACAATTTGAAACGATCATGCATTGTACACCGCAATTCGTTCCTTCGTTAAACTTAAACTCGCCAGTCACCGACTCACCATAGAGAGCGAGTTTGGATTGTCAATGATGATTTCCTTCGTGAAATTTAAATTCACCACATGTATCAAGTTTTGATTGATTACATTACCATAGAAAAAGCACAACGTCAAATTCATAATAACACCACGTTGGTGAACCTTGCACTCTTCACCATGACGAAACACTCATGATTATAATGAAGGGGAAGTTTGCCAAACGCTCCCACACACCCAAATATAGCGGAAGATAATTTTATCCTTCACTCTATGGCTATTGACATGGTGGTTTCCATGACCGCCTTAGGGCATTTTTTTAATTATTTTTGTTCTACTCACATTCACATTGACATGGTGTTTGCCTTAGGGTTTTCTACTTCTTTTGTTCTACTCACAATATTTGGCTACTTTGATGCGCTCAAATATCAAAGAATAATCCAGAGTTAGGGGTTTTGCATCCTTCAATTTTTTTGAGCATTTAAAATTATAGAGCAATTTGAGGCATAACTTCCTAGATCCAATTGAGGTGGACAATGAAAAACTCTAAATGTTAAAATAATGTTGAAAGAATGGGGATTTCATTTGCAAAGTTTTGACTCAAAATAATTGTTAGATGCCCCAAATAACCGTGAGAAGTTTCAAGACCCCATTTTAATAAAATAAAATAAAACCTATGTTTATATCAATGTATTTATCATTTTCTTTAGTTATAAATATCACAAATAACTATTATTACTAGTACAACCGCAGGCTCGCTAGGAAATCCAAAAGTTAATCTTAAATGTGGTAATTCCAAAGGCTAATGAGTTAAACTTGGCAATCATATGGTGGTACAGTAATTTCTTAATATGACTAGGTAAATGTTAAAAAGTAAACAGGTTAACTCATGCATTCAAAAATACAAGGAAGTTATGAAGAGTAAATCACATTCATTGATTTGGGAGGACGACTAAAAATATGGTAGCATCTTCAATTGTTAACCATCAGATTAGAATTTTAGATTAAAAGATGATTAATTGTGCTCATCTCCAATAGGTATACACCTTTCGACCTAAACATATACTTATTTAAAGGACGACATGAGCATGGAAACATCATCAATCATGGATGTTATATAGTAACTAGTTATGTTTGGGGCTTAGGAACTATGACAAATAATGATGCCAAGGTTTACACTCTCCTTAAAGGAATCCATTTGGTTTTCACTTTTGGATTTCAAAAGATTGTTATATGCGGAGACTCTATGCTGGTTATCGGATCTAAAATCAATCAAAATATTGCGGGAGTACACGTTTCCGTCGGCGCTTTAACAAGAATCCTCGCTCTCCTCAAAAAGTTTGATACTTTCACCTTGTATCCTATAAAAATGAGCTCAACTCCATCGTTGACCATGAGGCCAAAGAATCTCTCCTTAGACAAGGGGTAATTAAGATTAATGAGAGAACCATTCTCCACCACATCTCCTAATTTTAAGAAGCGAGTTCCATTATGATTTATGATCGACAACTTTGGGAATTAAATTTGCCATGCTATACCCAACTTCAAAAACTCCACCACACTCCTGTAATTTACTCTGGTGCGTGCGGGAGATTTCAAATTAACCCTGCTCGGATGGATACACACTCAAGGAATCTATGGGAGATTTTCTACACTCCTTACATCTAGGTCGGTCGAAGGACTCCTTTTCCTTCACTCGGGCTATTTCATGTTAAGTCTCCTCATGTACGCTAATTCAATTCTTCCTCATAGCTTCTTTTCGAACCTTTTACTCTCTGTTGTTTTTTATGCCAGAAACAATTATGGTGGAATTTGCTTTTGGTCTGGATATGAAAGCCAGGCACCTTTATGGGGCTTGGGTCTTATCTGTAGTGTAAAAAAGCTCTCAACCCTTCTCAGTATATTTTATCCTCTTCGCTACCCGTACCCTGAAGAATTCTCCGCCTTTGGGGTCTAATGATATCTTTGTGAATACTCAATCTGAATTTCTCCCTCTTGTCTGAGTTTATGGTTGGATTTTAGACCCCTCGGTTTCCCTTCCTCAACATAGTTATTTGTGCATCTCAAGTGCTCTTTGGACATTCGACCCCCCCCCTAAATCGACCTCTTATATATATATATATATATATATATATATATATATATATATATATATATATATATATATGGACTCCAACACTGTAAGAAGGGACTTATTTACAAAAACACGTGGTTTAAGTCTATTAAGTGTAGATGGCCTATTCTCTTTCCTCCTGGAAACATCTTCAATGTCATGGATCCCTCCTGGAGCGATTTTAAGAGAATTTTGGGCAGGCATGAAGATATGGCAGAAGGTAGCAGGTTATTATGCTCAATTCAACAGAAAATTAACTGTACAAGAACAAACAAATGTGACTCTACTTTAGAAATTTGAGATGTTGGAACAAGAGAAAGTGCAAGAAAGACAACCCTACAGGGATTTGGACCATATAGTGATGATACTTTCACAGTGGGTGGATGCTTTGGAACAAGCAAACTATCAGTTCAGAGGCCCAGTATTAGCACCATAAGGCATGAAGATATGGCTGAGGGTAGCAGGTTATTCTGCTCAACTCAACAGAAAATTAATTGTACAAGAACAAACAAATGACTCTACTTCAGAAAATTGAGATGTTAGAACAAGAGAAAGTGCAAGAAAGACAACCCTACAGGGATTTCAACCATATAGTGATGATACTTTCAGAGTGGGTGGATACTTTGGAACAAGGAAACCATCAATTCAGAGGCCCAATATTACCATCATAGACAAACTCAAGCTTAAACAATCATACAAATCATCCCAAGCTGGAATTACAAGAAACAAATTCAAGAAAACCAAGAACTTGTCCCAATGAAGATTGAGGATGATGAGCCCAGTGAAGAGGAAAATCTAGAAACTCCCGAAAATGAATCAATAGTTTGAATTATGCATGTCTGATGTATATTTATATTTTTGCTGAAATTTTAAAGTATCGAAATCTCTAAATTTTATATGGAGATGCATAGTCTTTTTTATGATCCACAACAACATAAGAGAACTCGATCAGTCTGAGCCTAATTTTATAAATTTTGAATGTTGTTTGGCTTAGGAACAACACCTTATATATAATATATATTTTATATAATATATATCTTGACTCTCTTTTAAAAAAAAACATATATTTGTTTAAAGTTTATATAATTTTTTATACATATTATACTTATTACGTCGTGGTTAAAAACAACCCTTTTTATATAAGTTCTTAAAATTAATATAAGATGTTTATTTTTTATTTTTATATTATCAAAATATATTAAAACTTTTAAGTTTTGCTTGATTATAATTTTGTATTTAATTTTTTTTCAAAATTAAAAAAGTTAAATATAGTTTATGTTTTAATTTAAAAAAAAAATTAAATTATTAAAACTATATATTATTAATAATAATTTTTGTCTTAGAACAATTTAACTTAACAAATAAATAGTTTAAATTTTAATTTTGAAACTTAAAAATTGTTTAAATCCTATATCTAAAACTGAAAATCAAACATATGTAAAACCTCTTTAATTTTGAAAATAAAAGTAGTTAAAATCCTATATGGAAGAATCTATCAAAATCACAAATATGTCAAATTTCACTTCAAATATCACTTGGGAACAATAGAATTATATTTGTAGCTCAGAATAATCCTACATTTACAAATACTTAACCAAAACCACACATTTTTTAAAATATTCACAAATACTTAATCAAAACCACACATTTTTTGAATATTCACAAATACTTAACGAAAAACACACATTTTTACAAGTCGGTGTTCAGAGTATAAATTAATGAAAAATCTTTATATAGGGGAGATGTTCTCATGCTACATAATATATACCATCTAAAAAATTAAACCAACCTAAATCCATCTTAAACTTGACCTATCATTTAATATAAATGAATTAATAGATGATATGAAATTAAATGATAATAAATTTCACACCCTAAGAAATTTGATCTCTCTAGATGTTTGATAGATCAGAGTTTAATATCTATATGAGAGATATATGATGTTTATATTTAAAAATTGAGGTGACACATGACATAAGAAAAAATAAAATATTTAATGTGTCTTCATTTATTGATTTAAATTAATTATTTTTGGAGCTTATTATGAAACATTTTTTCTAGTTTATATGAGGTTTAAGGGGAATTTGAGTCCCCTACTTTATGAGCTACTATTGTTAGAGATATGATGTCAATGGGAAACCTCCTTCTTGAAGCTCAAAGCACTTAAATACTCAAGATAACTATACTAATCCAATAGGAAGCCTTATGTTGAAAGGTAAAAGCACCCAACCACTCAAGTTCTCATTACGATTTTATCTTTTTATATAGATAAACATATATGATAATGATTTTATCTTTTTATATAGATAAACATATATGATAATGATTATCACGATAATGATTACCATCCACGGGATTTGTATTTTTATATAAATAAATGGATAGATAGATATGATAATGATTAGTATCCATTAAATTTCAATTAGTTTATTTTTTCATGTAACATTTCAATAAATTGTGTTGTGCATGGGTGCATGAAGTTGGTGGACGATAAAATGAAAACAGGGTGAGAAAGAATGCATGCGCGTTTCTAGGAACGTGCATGCGTTCCTAATGTGAGAGGTTCGACAAAGCCCAAAATTCCACTCATCTTTCTAGATATGCACATTCCCAAGAATGTGCGCATATTCCCAAGAATAGGTGCATTTTCCCAAGAATGTGTGCGCATTCCTAAGAACACATCCACATTCTTAAGAATGCACATGATCTTTAGGAACACATGCACATTCCTAAAAAAGTGAAATTAAAATAAAGTGTGTGCTTTAGGAATGTGCATGCGTTTCTAAAGCACACACACATTATTAGAAACAAGAATGCCTACATGTTCCTATTAATTTAAAATATCATTCTCTTTCTCTCTCCCTCTCCCTCTCCCTCTCTCTCGGCCTCCTATTCCACATTGTTCTTGTCTCCCTATTTCCCTCTCCCTCTCCCCCATTGTTTCCCCCTTATTTCTTGCCCTCTGTCTCTACCCCACTCAATCTCTATGTCTTCTCTCCACTTTCTTCCCTCTGCCACCCTCTGATTCTCTCTCCCTCCCTCCCTTGATCCCTTCCTCAATCCTCCCCTCTCTCTCTCTCTCTCTCTCTCTCTCTCTCTTCCCACCCCCTCCTGCCCCCATCCTTACCTCTCTCCATCTCTTCCCCTGTCTCCCACACTCTTTCTCTTTCTCTACCACTTTATCTTTCCCTCCCTCTTTCCCTTTATCTATCCCTTCCCCTCTCTTTCCCCCTCCCTCTGTTTACCTCTCTCTACCTATCTCCCTTTAAATTTCTCTCTCTCTCGATGCCTCTCTCTAACTTTATCCCTCTCACTCTCTCTCTCTCTCTATCTAACCCCCCTCTCTCCCTATTTCTTTCTCAATCTATCTCCTCGTTTTTCCTTCCTCTCTCTCTCTCCCCTACTCTCGCCCTTCTCTCTCTTACCCCTCTCTCTCCCTTTCCCTCTCTCTCCCCCTTTTTTCTCCCTCTCTCTCTCTCTCTCTCTCTCTCCCCCCCTTTTTTCTCCCTCTCTCTCTCTCTCTCCCCGCCTTCTCTCTCTTACCTCTCTCTCCGCTTCCCTCTCTCTCCCCCTCAATGAGTATCCCTCTCCCTCTCTCTTTCTCTCTCTCCCTCCAAAACTCTCCCTCTCCCCCTCTCTCCCTTCCTCCCTCTACATTTCCCCCTCTCTCCATAACATCTCTCTCTTACTTTCTTACTCACTTTCTATCTCCCCTCTCGCTCGCTCTCTCTCCCTCTTTCTCTCTATCTCTCCTCATATCTCTCTTTACCCCCCTCTCTCTCTCCTTTCCTCTCTTTCTATCTTTCCCCCTCTATCCCTCACCCCCCACTACCACACTCTCTATCCTCCACTAACACAGTTTATTAGATGCAAGAAGTCTCAGCAAAAAACTTTTAATCAAAAGTTAAAATTAATTGCAAAACAGCCTTACACATCTATCGAACTTTTGTATCAAACAGGTGAATTCCCGAAAAGACCAGGAACAATATTGGTGTACTAACAGTGGGCATCCATACAGATAAGTCTCACTGAAGGAGTTTGCAGAAGCATTTGAATCTTATGACAACAGAGTCGATATGATTTCATAATTGTCAATTCCTTGCGATAAAACAACATGTCATCCTGCAACACTCTCTAATGAAAAATAAGGTTTAAGTAAAACGAGACGTTTCAAAGCATGTTTTGATAGACGAATTTTACTTATGACGAGGAATTTCTTCAACCATAAAAAATAATCCCATAGGATTAGAATCATTCTTTCCATTGAAATCGAATACATTACCATTATTTCATCCACACCATTCTTTCCATTGAATTCCAATACATTACCATCATTCCATCTACATCTCTTTATCGGGAGATTTTTTTCAATACTACTACGAATCCAATATTGTTTTTCCATCAGATAACTCACGTCGCTATAACGGTTTATTTTCGTACAAACATGCATCACATAAATATGGAGGACGAATCCCTTTAATTTGGAGCTCTATTCCTCGGTCTTGTCTTTCCACTCTTCTAGAAGTACAGAGATTTCATGTTCTACAGGGCCAGAGCCGCACTGCTGAGAGTTTGGTTTTTATAAAATAAAATCATGTCCATACAGAAATATTGTGCCACAATAAAAGACTGACAAAACCCCAAACCTCAAACGCGGTATTATCGCCAAGCATGGAGCTTTCAAACGTTGACTATTAACGCTTAATTGAAATGCTTGAGAGAAAGAATCAAAAGGCTCTTATGACGATTGAACCTGTCATCCATTCATGCGTCCAACCACCACTGCCTTAACTAAAACACATGTGAAAGGTGGTAATTCTTTACATCCAAAAAAAACCTGGTCACTGCTCTCGATAGAATTAATGCTCGTTAATATTAATCCTCTACATTCTATACATATTAATTCTTAATCAGTTAAACGTGGAAATCAATGACAATCAATGGCTAGGGTAGTAATTCCTTAATCATATTAAGTGATGCATTCATAAATGCAAGAAAGTTATTAACATTAAATCTTATTCATTGATTTTTGTGTAAGACAAAGAATATGTCAACATCATTAATTCTTAGCTATCATATTGAAATTTGTAATTAAAAAAATAACTAAACCATCAATTCTGAATCAATTAAATAAATTCTAATAGGAAACCTAAATATTAAATAAATTCCAATAAGAAACCTAAATATTTCTTTATTTCGGGCCATTTTAATTAGTATTTTTTACCTCCACTTGGATGTACACACACACCTGAGCCATAAATGTGCCTCCTTTGTAATCTCATATTTCACACACACCATTTAAATGTCTATTTCAATGGCCCAAACCATGTTAATCATTAATTCGACATTAAGATGTGAACCATGAAATCAACCAACAGAAAAAAAAAAAAAATGATTTTTGACTTTGCAGTAATATGGAGCAAAGTGTTGAAAAATTATTCTTGCTAGGGTTTCCAAATTTCCTACTAGGGTTTCCACCTTAAGTCCCTCTGTGCGCGCCACTCTGAATACCTGATCTGGCCATGGAGGTCAAGGAAGGGGGGGCTCTTGGGCCCTCTTACAACACTGTCACCACCCCCGAGCTGGGAAACAAGCATTTCAAAACACTACCCTTTGAACTTCCATCGGAAATGAGAAACATCCTTTGGGAGGATGATTTTCCAAAGGAAAAACCAATGGAGATAGACCCTAAAACAAACCATCCAAAAGATGATCACACTTAGAAACCTGGTAAACGCATCTCGTAGGCTCCTACTGCTCCTAAATATGTCATCAACTCACCAAGAATAGAAGATCAGAAGCAATATATGAAATATTTCGCTCTGGTGGAAAATTTCTTGGGCCTCTGGCCATCAAAAGGAGATCTAGTAAAGTGGATACAGCACTGGTGGAATCCCAAATGACAGTATGACCTTCAAAATAGTTCCAAAGGCTTCTTCACAATCATTCTTCACAACTTATAACTCGATAGGACTCTTCATCCGATTCTTGATGGAAAAGTTTAGTATAGAGAAGGAAGACTTCACACATGCTCCAATATGGTTGAGACTCTACTCCCTAGCCCAAGAATTTTGGTTGGAGCAAATACTAGCAGGCATTGGCAATATGATTCACATCTATGTCAAAGCCTCACAATCCACAAAACAACGACGATACATTGCTTATGCCCGTATATGTGTTTATTTAAATATCTCCAAACCCCTACCTGAAGCCATAACCTTAGACTATCTAGAAGAAGAATGGTCCCAAATCTTGGACTACGAGAAGATTCCCTTCCGCTGTCGAAAGTGTCATGAACATGGTCATCTTGTCCGTGAATTCCCCCTTAATAACTCTAGCAAAACAAATCTTGAGGATCCTAACAAAAAAAAAGGCGGTTACACCCAAGTAACGAGCCCTTGCAGGCAACCAGTTGGGAAAGCACCTCCCCATGCCCCGTATGGACCCTCAACCAGTAACTCCTTCGACGCCCTCCATCAAATCCCAGAAAATTCTCTCAACCTCGTCACCCCCCTGCCAAAACTAGCTCACTCAAAGCAAGCTAATGACAACCCTGGAACTATCCCACCTAATCCCACAAATCCCCAAATCCCCACCTCAGAAACCTCCCTCCCCGCGAATCTAGGACTGGAAATTGGAGACCCTGACATAGATCTGGAAGATCAAAAACTTCCAAGAATAGATTTGGAACACCTGGAACAAGCCTACCATAAACAATAGTTATATACCATCCCACAAGTTCAATTACACAAAGTGCACAAAGTCTTCCTTAATTTCACGGCAGGGGGATCGGCTTGAGCCAAATCGAATCTGGGAATCCAAAGAGGGCACCCAAAATACCAACATAAACCCACCAAAGACGATAAGAAAAGGGGTAGAAAACCAAAGCACCAACTCATTCAAGATGTCGGAAAATTCCTAATAAACTATGGCTAGATCCACCTGATCTCGGACAAATTTCCTCCTCTCCAACCCTCACCCTCATCATGAAGATGTTGTCCTAGAACATTAAGGGTCTCAATGCATGAAGTAAGAAATGATTTATTCGGGAAAGGATAATGAAAGAACAACCAAATATTCTTCTTCTGTAGGAAACAAAATGTGCGGGGGAGGAAGCCACTCAAATACTTACAAAATGTTGGAAACAAGAAAAAATAACAGAAATAGACGCAAAGGGTACAACAGGGGGTCTAGTCATACTATGGAACGCAGCTACTATACTCATGGAAGGTTTCTTTACCTCGAAATGGACTATCATAACCTCCTTTAGAATCATCAATTCGAACAAGCTTGGCTACTTATCAAATGTCTATGGCCCTGCCACCCAGGGAGACAAGGAATCATTCCTCCAACATCTAGAATGGATCGCCAACCACAGTGGAAATCAACGGTGGATACTAGGGGGATATTTCAACATGATAACTATATTGGAGGAAAAAAATGGGGGCACCCGCAAACTAGGCAGTGACAGCGAATAGTTCCACAGAAATATTAACATGTTAAGCCTCATCGATGTAGAAATGAACAACAGACTCTTCACTTTCTTGAACAGACGATATGGTGCTCAACATGTCTCTTGCCGATTAGACCACTTCCTAATCTATGAACCATTCATGATTGAGGGTGTTACTTTGCAAGACACCATGATTGACACTCAGGGATCAGATCATTGGCTGATACTTCTCACGATGAACATCTGTGTAACCCCAGGAAAAAATCCCTTCCTCTTTGAGAAATTTTGGTTGACACATTCGAACTTTCAAGAAAACATTGGAAATTGGTGGAAGGAAGCGATAATCTCAAAAGGTACTCTTATGTACAAATTTCAACAAAAGTTAAAAAACCTTAACCAACGTTTAAAGACCTAGAATAAATCCACATCTGGGAACATTTTCCAAGCTCAAGAAATCCTAAACCAACAAATTCAATCCCTCCAACAACACATCAGACATCAAGGTTTAACCGACTTCCTATAGGAGCAAGAGACCACCCTCAATAAACAATTGGCAAAGAGACGACCGCAAGAAGAAATTCTCTGGAGGCTAAAATCACGCATCCAATGGCTCAAAGAGGGGGAAAGAAATTCTAAATTATTCCAGGGATTGATGCTTCAACAACGTCATACTAATCAAATCACACACCTCATATCGCACCAAGGTATGGAGATACAAAAACATGAAGACATTGAGTAGGAACTTCTCACATATTACAGGCACCTTCTTTCAAAACCTCCAATAGATCGCACTCAAGCTATAGATTCCATCATCAATAAAATTCCAAAGGAGGTCACTAAAGAAAAAAATGAGGCTTTGATGCTCCCAATCACCAAGGAAGAAGTAGATCAAGCCCTCATGGACACCCCGGTGGGAAAAGCCTCAGGACCTGATGACTTCACAACAAACGTTTTTCACCACTGCTAGGATATCATCAAAGAGGAGGTATGGGACATCATAGAGGACTCTAGAAGGTCAAAACAGGTCCTACAGGCTCTTCACGCCACTTTCTGGACTCTCATCCCAAAAGAGAACAAAGTCACTTCTCTGAATCATTTCAGACCCATTGCACTATGTAATGTGATCTATAAGCTCCTCACAAATGTCATCACCAAACGTCTCAAAAGCATCCTACCGTTTATTATCTCACAAGAACAGTCGGGGTATGTGGAGGGAAGGAAGATCATGGACAACACTATTCTAGTGCACGAGGTGATCCACTCTCTCCAATCAACCAAGTCACCTGGTATGCTTCTAAAAATGGATCTTTCCAAATCTTTTGATAAACTCAGTTGGAATTATTTGAAGGATACCATCATCATCTTTGGCTTCGATCCCTCATAGGTCACTTGGATCGTCAATCTTACTTTTTCTACCCTATTCTCTATCCTGGTTAATGGTGTGTCATCCAAACCCTTTTCTCCCTCCAGAGGCATCAAACAAGGGGATCCACTTTTTCCTTTACTTTTCATCTTAATGGAAGAAGGACTAAGACGAACTATGACAACAACCATCACCTATCATTCCCTCTCAGGACTTTCACTACATGGATTTTCCCCACCCATTTCACATAGTCAATTCGTGGATGACATTCTAATCATGGGACTCCCCACAGTTCGGGAAGTTTTTCATATCCTTTCCATCATCATCATGTTCTATGATGCTTCTGGCATGGACGCAAACCTAGTCAAGTCCCAGATCTTCTTCTTCAACATGCCCATCCAAGTGCAACTCCACATCACTCAGCTCCTGGGGTTCACCCAAAACTCCCTCCCTTCCAAGTACCTTGGCATCCCTCTTATTGACAAACCTTTAAGGAATACCTCTTGGGAGGATATTCTGTCCAAACTTAGAAAAATATTATCCACCTGGACTTTTCGTTCCCTCAATCTTCCTGGTCATTTAATTCTCATTAAATCTATCTTTCAATCTCTCCCCATTTACGCGTTCTCAGCCCTAGTAGCCCCAAGTTTTATCCTAACCATCATTAGGAACATCTAGAGGAGATTCCTCTGGCAGGGTGCCAAAGATGGGCGCAAAAGGGCTCTGGTAAGCTGGAAAAAAACGTGCAGACCAAAGCACGCAGTGGGACTTGGTATTAGAGATTCGTCAATCCTAAACAAAGTCCTAAGTGCAAAAATTTGTTGGCGATGGTTAAATAGGCCTCAATACCTATGGGCGTGCCTGTGGAGGAGAAAATATACACCTATCACTCCAGAGAAAGAACTAATGAGATGGAACAGACATGGCATGAGATCACTCATTTGGAATGTGGCCAAGAAAAGCAAGGGGATGGTCATTGATCATGATTTCTAGGAAATTCAATATGGGACCTTAGCTCTCTTCTGGAACGGCTCTTGGAAGTAGCTACTGGCCCTGGATAAGGATCCTAATTTGAGTACTTATAAACCCTTAATGAAAGCCACAGGTCTTTTAAAAGTGGTCGACTATTGGAATAACGAGGAAAATAAAGTCACTTGGTGTAGATGGAAATCTACTCAAGAGGAGCTAAATATCCCCCCTAAGGTAAATCTCCAGCCCTTGCTCGATAAAATCAATTCAAGAAATATTTTCATCCAATAGGGGGAGGACATCCTAAGGTGGGGACATTCCACGACAGACACCTTCAACCTCAAAGAGGCTTACTTTCTCAGCACGGGTCATAATTCCCTCCCAAAAGATGTAGTTTGGAATAAAATTTGGGGAGAAAATCTATGGCCCAATATTAGTACCTTCTTGTGGTTAATGGTGCACAATAACATCCTCACCTGGGACAATTTAACAAAAAGAGGTTTCACAGGTCCGTCTTGGTGCCTTTAGTGTTGCAATGAGGAGGAAACACAAAATCACTTGCTCAACCTCTGCCCCTTCAGTTCACAACTCTGGGATCAATGCGTCAACATCATGAGAACCTCAGACATAAACCATTCCAACCTAAGGGAAACCATTGAGGGATGGAGAGACTCGATTTTTCACTCTCCCATCATCAATCTGATTTGGTAGCTTCTCCTGGGGTTCATTCTCTGGCAGATTTGGAAAGAAAGGAACCATTGGATATTCAACTCCTCCTCTATGAATTGACAAGAAATATGGTCAAAAATCCTTTCCAAAATTAAGGAAACAATCAATCTACACCATTGGACGAAACTCAATTTGACTTGCTTGCCTTGTGAACAGATCATTCTCAATGCTTGACAACTCCATCTCACCCCGAGTCCTCCAACAATAGCCCTTGGACACTCAACCAAGAAAAATCCCTCAAAATGGAAGGCCCCGAAGGAAGGATATATGTTATTGGACAAATCGGTAGGTGCAGACACTAACTGATCTCCCTAGATCCACCTAGATATTGAACAAAACACACCAGAACATGACGCTTTCCTTAAGTTTTAAATATTGAATTTACCAACTAAAGAGGGATGGGTGACATACCGTTTAAATGTCTCTTCCTCTTTCCATCGCCATCCTAGCTCCGTTCCAACACTCATACAATGATGATCCTGCAAATGAACGCAACCAACCAAAGTGATAGCAATAGCATAAACTCAATTTAAACCTATGTATGTGATCAAGGAATCATACAATAAAAGACAACAAGATTTATAGGAAATAATCATATTAAATGTGAAAGAGAGATTACAACCATGGCCTTGATGTCGTAAGGTCCCTTCCAACTGTCTTTCATTCCCCACACACTTCCACTCCAAGAATTCTGAGAGCATAGATCTGATACTACTCACAATCTATCTTGAAAAAGGCAAAACTCAATCCAATCCAAGCTAATCCCAAAAGCTCCAAAGCTAACCAAAGCTAACTTTCTCCATGATAACTCCTCTCCTTTTATAAGTTGAAGAGGATAAGGTGAGGAGGTTAGGATGATCCCACTAAATCATGAAAGCGAGCAAGATCCAAACCATTTGGATGCCACCTCACCATAGAAGTTTCTCCTTCTAGAAGATTCGAGAAAACGCTTTTCTTTCCCACGTGTAGGCATTCTCGCACCTTGCCTATAGAGAAACCTGTGAACATCTCGCACCCTAGCTATGGTGCAACCTGCGAGAACCAGACATTCTCGCACCCTGCCTATATAGCAACCTGCGAACTTCCTTTTTTATAGGATTTTTACAAGGGAAAATGCAACTTCTTTTCTCAGGAAAAGTTCTTCTCCCTTCTCTCTTCAGGAACTCAGGCCACTAACCCCTCTGAAGGAAATAGATAGGTTTACATCATTAACGGTCATAGGGATGATGAAAATAATGTGTAACAATATCTCAAAATCAACTTCGACGGAGCTTCCAAAGGGAATCTGGGCCCAATAGGTTTTGGGGCTACCATTCACAATAACAAAGGAGAGATCCCTCTCTTGACAATGGGGAACTTAGGTCATAACACCAACAATGTAGTTGAGATATGGGGTATCCTCAAAGGACTCCAAGCAGCCATGGATCAAGGGATGAATTTCCTTATAGCAAAAGGAGACTCTCAGATCATTATCAACCTCCTCTCCCACCTCCTTAATGGAGCAGATCCAGAAAGGATATCTCTAAGTTGGAGACTCATAAATGGGTTTATCAGAATAAAATCAATTCTTCAACCTTTGTTGGTAATCATCCCATCCCACGTTTGAAGGGAAGCTAATCAAGTGGTGGATAAGCTAGAAAATTTCGGGGTAGAATTGAAGGAAGGGAGTTTCTTTTGTAATCCAATCTCTTGTCTGAACCACCCCCTAGTTGATGCATGCATAACCATAACACACAATAAGGATCAGCCCCTAGATGGGGTGTCATCGGGCACGTCACTTCCTTCGTTTGGTGGGAGGACACCTGGCCTCATTCAACACAGTTCCACGCCACCGTACATTGCACTCTTTCCCTCCTATGCCTACATTTAACTCCCGACATTCATTCCTTAGGGCAGTGTACCCCCACTATTGCCCTCGCACATACCTCATTATGGCAATGACACTCCTGGACATAGGAAAAGTTAATGTGATGGGTTTGCCTCTCAACCAGTCCCATCACAAGCTTTGGATCTATGGGTTTTATATTGTGCCTGTTCATTCTCCCGCTCTTTCTCATACCTTGGCCCGAGATCCTCGCAGCTTCAACTTTGGTTTTTTTCTTCTCTGATTTGTGTCAAATCTCCCTCAATTAATTTTCATCCCTCCTCTCCTATGTTTCTTCTCGATACCAAGACAAAGGGAAAAATTCAAGAGAGGGGCTGTGTGGTATAGCTCACAGGGACAAGAAAAAAAAAACACTCCAGACTTGCCTCCGCCTACAACTCAATCCTCCACCCTGGATATCCCTCTTTTGTCCTCCCCGTGGGCATGTAGAGTGGAGTGGTTTGATAGCATGGTTAATTCAATCGGCTTCGCACCTGAGCTCAGCCCAGAAGTGTCGTCCTTACACCATCCTCTGTCCCTCCTGCCTTCTTTGTCCGCTCTCCCTAGCCCGACCACTCTCCTCTCTTCTTCTACCTCCCCCCACTCTTCTTCTGCCTTCCCCCACACTTCTTCCACAATTCCTCCATCACCTTCACCTTCTCTTCCGCCCCCTCTTTCTCCCTGAGCAAAACCTTCATGCGCTCGTTGCCATGGGTTTATGGAGCTGCATAATTCATTGGACAACATCCATAACTCAGTCTTCGTAGTCCGACAGGACATGGCAGAGCTGATGATTAGAGACAAACTTCGTGAGCAACGCGATAAGCATTTGGAGACTCTCATATGCGTTCTCCTTCAAACCACTCCATACACAGTGTAAAACCCTGTTTCCCCCAGTCTATAAAAATAACTATACTGGCCAAGAACTATGGCAGACTCAAGATGTGAATGTGTGATCTTGAATGGACCTTAGTATAAAAGGTCGACGAATGTAAATAATGTTATGAATATATGTTGCAGGACTTCTGGGAGGGGGATGTGCTGAAAAAAAGAGACCACAATGGCTAAAGAAAGGTGGTGGAAGGCACCTAGAATGGTGGCACTAACTTCCACCGAAACCAATACTGTATTTGGTCTTCACTGGCTCGGAGAACCAACAGTAGCTCGATGGCCCTGAAATGAATTACTTGTCAGGATGGTAGGTGAAGAGGCTCCTAATGAGTTAATGAGGGATGGGGGTGAACCACCCATCCGTGGAAGCCTCAGAACTGACCACCGTGGGGAAATTTGTGCCACATGCAACCTTGTCGGAAAAGAAAAGGCAGGTAAAAGGTGTGGGAGGGGGGAACGCAAGGGGAGATCGTAGGGAAAAAGAATGGAAGTACTCTGGAACAGAATACAGAGTGAGTGATAGCAGAGAAGAAGGAGAGTAACCTTCGTTCTCGATCGCTGAAGAACACAGACAGAGAGTCTCAAGCATCGTGGTTTAGCTCGGGGGTGGTTAGTGGTAAATCTATTCAGAGTCGCTGAGCCTACAGTTGAGTGGAAACGAGCACCCCTCTCAACAGTTGCATCACCTCGTGTTGTCTGATAAGTGTTTATATCTTGTGTTTTGCATTGAATATCTTGGAATCTGTGCTCATGGTTTGAACACTTATAAATGGTTTTTGTGTATAAATGTCTAAATGGTATTTTGATCAGAAATGGTGGTTGCATGCTTATGTTGGAATGACCAAATTCGGTTTATATATATATATATATTTATGAATAAGTGCATTTTTTTAGGTTTGCTTTGGGGAAAGTTCCCTCACTCTATAGAGTCGGGGTAAGTGCCTAGAAAGGACTGCCTTCACAGTAAAAACCTTGAGCTTGCTCACTACCAGTTACAGAAGCTAATAGCTCAGATATTTTAAGAGGACCTTCCGGTCGGGTCTTCAAACCTGGTGAAATTTACCCAAGGGCCTGAAGAAGGAATTAATGGCGTAGTTTTTAAAATTCTGCACGGGAGAGAATGGTATTCTTAGACTTCAATATTTCAGATTTTTGGCACCCGGGGTATCTCAGTGTGAGTCCTTTTGTACTCGTGAGTCCTGTTATACCCGATATCTAGGGATAACTAGGAGATCATGTCTAGAGGCCCACAGGTCCTAGACATGGAGTACTGAGAGCAGGATTGACCTGAGCATGGCCCTGGAGGACCCATTCTTCTTCTTCTTGTCCAGACTTGTCCTGTCAGCAGCAACAACTTCCATCACGATCGGCTTGGACTTGCATCAGAGAGGACTCTTGCTCCATGAGGTAATTGGTCCAAGGTATCATGGTATGTGTCATGTTTGATCGTTATAACCTTCTTATATATGCATTAGGTTCTTTTCATTTCTGATGACTTCTTGTATCTTACACTAACCCACTTGACCATTGTTGGGGTGAATTAATGGGGTGACTTAGAAAGCTCATATTCATGGGTTTTTGTTAGCCACCAAAGGGGATTTGCAAAGCCATCGTCCGCTCCCACCATTATATCATTTTACATCTTATCTTCCATTCATCCATCCCATTCCCCTAGTCCAGCCATTAGGATGAACTTTGGGGTTACACTTTGTCTTGTGGGAAGAATGGGCTAAAGGCCCAGGGGGTAAAAGCAGCTGGTAAAAGATAAAAATCCATAAAGAAATGAAACCTAGAGATGCTTCACCTAGGGATCCCTGAGAAGGCAATAAAAGGCCTCTCGATAAAAAACTAAAGGGAAACTAAGAAAAATAACAAAACAAGACCTAACCAAGAGGATGGGAGGTCTCATCACGAGCCGACCCATTATGTTCATAGGTATCCAACAGTATGACATTGCCATTATCTGGTCACCATGCCAGGGCAGTGACCTTTGGTTGCATGGCTAAGGGAAAGGGGGTCTCATCACGATCCAACCTTATCATTTCTATGCAGATACCAGTGGGTAACACTGTCAGCTCTGGTCACCATGCCAAGGTAGTGTCCTCTGGTCAGACCTTGAAGTAAAAAAGAAAGAAAATAATAAATGAAAAATAAAGGCAATAAAGGGGCTTGGAAAAAATGCATCCATGACGGGTACAACTCACCTCCTACAAAGGCACCCACAGACAACACCTTCCCTTGGTCTTACTGTGACTAGACATCCCTAGACCATATCACCTCATAAAACATGGCTTGAATGATCCTATGAGGAAACTTTCCTTCTCTTGTGGGTGTCATCCCAATAGGTTATTCTTTTGGTTTTCTTCAGCTTTGTATAGTAGATCTGTGTAATGTCTTTGATCTCTTAGATGATATGCTAGGGATTTCATGCATGTATTTGACAAATTTAATGATGAAATATGATTGACATTTCTATGATCCCGAGGACTGATGAGCCCATGGAGGGCGTAGTTTTTTATGTGCAGGACCATACCCGACGGACAGGTGCCGGAGGACTGGTACACATGGGGATATGATTAGCTCGGACCTCCATGGGGCTGAAGAGCCCATCAGATGGTTGCTGGGAAGGCAGAGGAAGGACAACGTTGTGATGATCCATTGCACGAGAAGGAAGACGGATGTCTCTACCCAGGACACTTTGGCAGAGCCCAGCCTAGGGGGGATCACCCACTGCAGATGGGACGATTTCTTTTGATGGACAGGACGTCACCTGAGGCAGTTGGACGTTTTATGGAGCATGTGGCAGTTTGTTGGGATCATTTGGCACGTGTGGAATCCTGCAGGAGCCCTAGAAGGCCAACGTTTTGCTTCCTGAATGATGATATTGCCCAAACAAGGGCCAACGTCTCCCTCAGAGGGGCCTGACGTCTCCCTTTTGAGCTCATATTGTGACATTTTTAGCATTTAATGTAAAAAACAGTGTAATATTGTTGGTCAGCCTTGTCGGCTGTTTTAAATGACCTATTTTCTAATTAAAGGTCATTAGGATGATATAAATAGAGGACGTTGCCTCTCATTTTTAACATAACACAACTCACTCTCTTGTGAGAGATCACTTTTAGTCTTTTGTCTTGGTATTATTGCTCTTGGAAGTGAGGCGCAACTCTTGTGGAGGATTGTTCTTGGCATGTTATGGTGTTCTCTTTCATTGGAAGGTTTACAACTACGGTTTGATAAGCTATCTTCATGATTTGTAAGTGTATTTCTCATGCAAAACTTCTTAAATGAATGGTTGTAGGTTAAATCTATTGCATTTATTGTTACATAGTTATTATATTGATTAATAATTGAAACCCTAGGTAGCAAGCACACAAGTAGGTCCTTGCTACATGTCCCCATGATTGAGAACTTGTTTTATCCATTGATTAAGGAGGATTAGCCTAGCCGTTGCTACACTAATTCCCCTTTTTCTGAGTTAGCTTTTGAATATAAGTTGAAGAAAGAAGACGTCCTAGGCCTAGTTAATTCTACAGCTAGGGTTTTGACTTTTAGGGTTTGAAGGGCCTTTCTCTTGCAACACTTTTCACCCTTAGATTTATGTTTTGAAGCTAGCCGTTTTGCCAAGGATTTTTAAGGAAAGAGGGAGGAGCATGAGGCCTTGCTTAAGCAACACTAGAATGAGCCTCCTCCCCTTAGGGTTTTGACTCTAGGGCCCTGCCATTGCAACACCATAGAGCCTAACTCTCTTGTCTTTGAATTTAGATCCTCCTGAGATCTAGCCCTTGCTTCTGACTCCATAATACCCTAAGGGACTGGTCTAACTCTCCAACGTTGAGCTTGTTGTGCCAAAACAAAACTTTCAAAACTCTCAAATTTGAAACCCTAACTAACCCTAACGTCTACTAACCCTAGATTGATGATGATATCATGCCTTGTTTGAACTCTTGGTTGATAGAAAACGTTGTGGCTAAGTCATCTAATGATAGACATTGATGTGTAGATAAATTTCATTGGCCTATTTGCAAAAACGTTCATCTCTTTGCCTACCAAACTAACCCTAGAAGAAGGCTGACGTCACCTCTGGTATAGTGACGCAACAACCTCTGTATATGAGCATTTAATGATATTTAATGCATTATGTTAATTCAAGGATTAATCATTTCTATTGGATGCTATATCATTTCCAGTGTTTATTGACAAGTAATATTATAAGCCATTGTCATCATTGCAATCATTAACTTCGTCAATAATTATTGTTATTCATGCTCATGTATATTAAATATTGATAGTCATTGATAAATGAAGCATTAACCACTATCTACATGTATTAGTTTTAGTGTTGCCTTGTCTCGCAAACAGGTGCTTCTTCTGTGGTATTTCTTAATTCTTGACTATCTTCTTGGCGGTAATCCGTGAAAGGAAAAAACTTGCCTTGATCCTTTAAACCTTTTCCTTTCAAAACCCCAGATTGCCAGGGACGTCTCCCTTGGGTTTAGCCACCTTAAATAGAAAGAGATCCCCATCGTGGTGACAGTGGGTGGGGAAGCTCCTGTTACGCCAGTTTGGCCCTTACCTTTTAGCTGCTTGGCCTAAACTAAAAACTGAGTGATAACATTTTGCAACCATTGTCGGGGAACACTGAGTCAATCTTCCTCAACGACAAATATTTTGGTAAGCCTTGCCTCAAAGACCTTTTGTTACAAGTTTACCTGGCGAATCCACTACAACTTTTTCCCCCTATTCTTTGGTAGTTTCGGGAAAACTATCTGGCGACTCCACAAACCAAAAGGAGGTTCAATAACCCTCCTCTAGATTTTAGAAGGAAGCCTCCTGCTAATTCACCTGTTGTCAAGTCACTTTTTGGAAAGAGACTTCCTTTAAAAATGTCTACTTCTCAGACCGGTACTACAAACCCTGTCAACAATTAGAGACAATGGTCATCTACCTTGTTCAAGCCTTTAGACATGTCAGTCATACCTGGTTACCCTAGGCAAATGCCACCTAAATATGAGAAGTGGTTGCCTAAGTTTACCGGCACTGATGCTACTAGTGTCAAAGAGCATATGAGTAACTTCTGGTCATTCTTTCAGCTTCACCCCATTAGTGATGATGCTGAAGATTTGGTCATGAAGCTCTTCTCTGCTACTCTGTATGATGCTGGAAGATGTTGGTATCTTGACCTGCTTGATGGAAGCATTAAGACCATGGATAAACTTGAAGAAATATTCCTCAGAAGGTGGAGTATCAAGGAAAATCCGACTGTTACTCACCTGACTGAATGGCATTGCCAGATGTGAGAATGAATCCATTCGGGAGTTTCATACCAAGTTCGAAGCTTTACTCCAACGAATTCCCCCAAGCCATCACCCGAAAGATGATTACCTTGTTCACATTTACACTAGATCTTTCAATGGCCAATTAGGGTATCTCCTCAGAGACAAAGACCCTCAATCCATTCAAGAAGCCCAAGAGATTACAACAAATATTGAAGGAAATCTTCTTTCATCCAAGATTGAGCCTTTTGCCAACCCTAGGGGGAAAATAGACATCAAGCAAAAAACAATACACAATGTTGAGCCTACTTCGGATCTGTGCACCAGTATCAGTAAGCTACCAGCTTCAGTAGATAGCATCATGAAGAATCAAGAAGAAATGATGAACCAGATCATGAGACTCGATAAGTCCTAGACCCAGGCGCCTAGACCCCCATTCAAAGGGCCTTTCCAAAAAGGGAATCAAAATTACAAACCAAATAATTAAAATGAAGTCCCAAATACTCTAGCCTCTGCAAATGATGTTGATGAAAATCCCTGGTGTCTGGAGTGCATTGAAGCACATTGGGAGAACGAGTGTCCTTATAACGCCAGCCAGGAACAAGTCAACAACTTCGACTGCTTCTCAGATTTCCCTCAGATAAACATCATTGATGTTGAACATCAACAAGCCCTGAAGGAAGCAGCCCGAGCAGCAAGGTTAGCAATAATCAACAACTTGGACCAAGAATCATGTGAGAAGCTGAATAAGAAATAAGTCCAAGTGTATCAGAAAAAGAACCCAAGCCAACCTGCAAGTGATCAGTCAAAATCTTCTGAAGTTCTTCCTCCTAAAAATCCCAAAGCTGACAAGATTACCCTTGATTTTGACCTTGAAGGAGCTTTGGAAAAAATGCATGTGAATGTTCCCTTGAAAGAAGCCATTAAAATCCCCTCCATTAAAGAATGCTTCAACACCTCCTTTTTAGGAATGGCTCAGCCTATGGACCCCCCGATTATGTTACAAGCTGGGCATTTCAGGATAAATTACGGTGAAGATCCCCCTTTCTTCATGACTCTTATGATGAACAATAAATATCTCAATAATTTCATGTTGGATACAGGTGCTGGCGCAAACATGATGTCTCTTAAAGTCATGCAACAGACGGGCCTGAAGGTAACTAGGCCTTACAGAAACATGTGTGGATTTGAATCCAAAGCTATACCCTCACATGGTGTAATTGAAAACATTTAAGTACAATTAAAGGAATTCCACGAGAAGACAGTTCACATAGAAATTATAGTTGTTGATGTCCCGGATGTGTGGGGAATGATTTTGTCTAGGAAGTTTGGTGCAATGATAGGTGGGTCCCTTGAGATGGATCTCACCTTTCTGCGGTTGCCTCTGAAATATGGAACATCTGGACAACTACTCAATATGCCGATAACTAGAACTCATGTGCAAGATGTTCCTCCTACTGTGAATGAAGCACAGAAAGATGTGGTATAAACTCTTCATGAGTATTCTCCGGAAGACATGAAATTTACTACAGAAGAAGACTTTGACCAGATTGAGTGGCCCAAGAAAGAAGAATACCAGCAACTCCTAGATCAGTTTCAGAACAAAGAAGTAGGGACGGTGAAAATACTAAAAATACCAAAGACTGAAGAAGACGTACAGATACATCCGTCCCAGCAAGAAAATTTTACTCCAGAAGCCCACCCACCTCCCTCAGTACAATACACTAGGGTTGTTCAAGGAAATAACAAATACAAGATCTAAAAATACAAGGAGGGAGAATTAGTATGGATGTGGGATACTCAGAAAGGAGAGCCTACTAATGTAAAGGGAAGTACACAATCATGGCTCGGACCTTTCAAGGTTGGAATGGAATCAGTAGATAACTCTTATTACTTGTCCACCTTGGAAGGAAGAAGGTGCCCATTACCCATCAGTGGACGCCTCCTCAAACCCCACCAAGGTGGTGGGATGTGATTATACAGGTAAGTATGAGTAGGTAGGCATTTCCGTGTATTATACTGTCTGCATTTATTGTTTGTTTCCCTTATATATGCATCTTGATTGTTTTATCTCATATATGCACATGTTATATTTTGCGGGGTGGAAATACCACCCCACTATTTATTGCTGATGATTTCTTGTCAAGTGTGAGCAGGTCTACAGGTTTATGCCAGAGATACTGAGATTCTCATGCACTCTACGGTGAGCACATGTCCCCGAGTTGGAGCCAGATGTTATCCCCGATATTTAGGGATAACTAGGAGATCATGTCTCGAGGCCCACAGGTCCTAGACATGAAGTACCGAGAGAAGGATTGACCTAAGCATGGCCCTGGAGGACCCATTCTTCTTCTTCTTCGCCAGACTTGTCCTGTCAGCAACAACAGCTTCCATCACCATCGGCTTGGACTTGCATCAGAGAGGACTCTTTCTCCATGAGGTAATTGGTCCAAGGTATCATGGTATGTGTCATGTTTGATCATTATAACCTTCTTATATATGCATTAGGTTCCTTTCATTTCTGATGACTGCTTGGAAATTACACTAATCCACTTGACCATTGTTGGGGTGAATTAATGGGGTGACTTAGCAAGCTCATATTCATGGGTTTTGGTTAGCCACCAAAGGGGATTTGCAGAGCCATTGTTCGCTCCCACCATTATATCATTTTACATATTATCTTCCATTCATCCATCCCATTCCCCTAGTTCGGCCATTAGGATGACCTTTGGGGTTACACTTTGTCTTGTGGGAAGAAGGGGCTAAAGGCCCAGGGGGTAAAAGCAGCTGGTAAAAGATAAAAATCCATAAAGAAATGAAACCTAGAGATGCTTCATCCAGGGATCCTCGAGAAGGCAATAAAAGGCCTCTCGATAAGAAACTAAAGGGACCCTAAGAAAAATAACAAAACAATACCTAACCAAGAGGATGGGAGGTCTCATCACGAGTCGGCCCATTATGTTCATAGGTATCCAATAGTATGACATTGTGATTATCTGGTCACCATGCCAGGGCAGTGACCTTTGGTTGCATGGCCAAGGGAAAGGGGGTCTCACCACAAGCCAGCCTTATCATTTCTATGAAGATACCAGTGGGTAACACTATCATCTCTGGTCACCATGCCAAGGCAGTGTCCTCTTGTCAGACCTTGAAGTAAAAAAGAAAGAAAAGAATAAATGAAAAATAAAGGCAATAAAGGGGCTTGGAAAAAATGCGTCCATGACGGGTACAACTCACCTCCTACAAAGGCACCCACAGACAACACCTACCCTTGGTCTTACTGTGACTGGACATCCCTAGACCATATCACCTCATAAAACATGGCTTGAATGATCCTCTGAGGAAACTTTCCTTCTCTTGTGGGTGTCATCCCAATAGGTTATTCTGTTGGTTTTCTTCAGCTTTTTATAGTAGATTTGTGTAATGTCTTTGAGCTCTTAGATGATATGCTAGGGATTTCATGCATGTATTTGACAAATTTAATGATGAAATATGATTGACATTGCTATGATCCCGAGGACTAATGAGCCCATGGAGGGCGTAGTTTTTGATGTGTAGGACCATACTTGATGGACAGGTGCCAAAGGACCGGTACACATGGGGATATGATTAGCTCGGACCTCCATGGGGCTGAAGATCCCATTAGATGGTTGCTGGGATGGCAGAGGTATGACAACGTTGTGATGAGCCATTGCACGAGAAGGAGAAGGACGTCCCTACCCAGGACACTTTGGCATAGCCTGGCCTAGGGGGGATCACCCACTGCAGATGGGACACTTGCTTTTGATGGATAGGACGTCACTTCATGCAGCTGGGCGTTTTCTGGAGCATGTGGCAGTGTGTTGGGATCATTTGGCACGTGTGGCAGCCTGTAGGAGCCCTAGAAGGGCCAACGTTTTTCTTCCTGGATGTTGATCTTGCCCCAAAAAGGGCCAACGTCTCTCTCAGAGGGGCCTGACGTCTCCCTTTTGATCTCATATTGTGACATTTTTAGCATTTAATGTAAAAACCAGTGTAATATTGTTGGTCAGCCTTGTCGGCTGTTTTAAATGACCTATTTTCTAATTAAAGGTCATTAGGATGATATAAATAGAGGACGTTGCCTCTCATTTTTAACATAACACAACTCACTCTCTTGTTAGAGATCATTTTTAGTCTTTTGTCTTGGTATTATTGCTCTTGGAAGTGAGGAGCAACTCTCGTGGAGGATTGTTCTTGGCATGTTATGGTGTTCTCTTTCATTGGAAGGTTTACAACTAGGGTTTGATAAGCTATCTTCATGATTTGTAAGTGTATTTCTCATGCAAAACTTCTTAAATGAATAGTTGTAGGTTAAATCTCTTGCATTTATTGTTACATAGTTATTATATTGCTTAGTCATTGAAACCCTAGGTAGCAAGCACACAAGTAGGTCCTTGCTACATGTCCCCATGATTGAGAACTTGTTTTAGCCATTGATTAAGGAGGATATAGCATAGTCATTGCTACACTAATTCCCCTTTTTCTGAGTTAGCTTTTGAATATAAGTTGAAGAAAGAAGATGTCCTAGGCCTAGTTAATTCTACACCTAGGGTTTTGACTTTTAGGGTTGGAAGGGCCTTGCTCTTGCAACACTTTTCACCCTTAGATTTATGTTTTGAAGCTAGCCATTTTGCCAAGGATTTTTACGGAAAGAGGGAGGAGCATGAGGCCTTGCTTAAGCAACACCAGAATGAGCCTCCTCCCCTTAGGGTTTTGACTCTAGGGCCCTGCCATTGCAACACCATAGAGCCTAACTCTCTTGTCTTTGAATTTAGATCCTCCTGAGACCTAGCCCTTGCTTCTAACTCCATAATACCCTAAGTCACTGGTCTAACTCTCCAACGTTGAGCTTGTTGTGCCAAAACAAAACTTTCAAAACTCTCAAATTTGAAACTCTAACTAACCCTAACGTCTACTAACCCTAGATTGATGATGATGTCATGCCTTGTTTGAACTCTTGGTTGATAGAAAACGTTGTTGCTAAGTCATCTAATGATAGACATTGATGTGTAGATAAATTTCATTGGCCTATTTGCAAAAACGTTCACCTCTTTGCCTACCAAACTAACCCTAGAAGAAGACTGACGTCACCTCTGGTATAGTGACGCAACAACCTTTGTATATGAGCATTTAATGATATTTAATGCGTTATGTTAATTCAAGGATTAATCATTTCTATTGGATGCTATATCATTTCCAGTGTTTATTGACAAGTAATATTATAATCCATTGTCATCATTGCGATCATTAACTTCGTCAATAATTACTGTTATTCATGCTCATGTATATTAAATATTGATAGTCATTGATAAATGAAGCATTAACCACTATCTGCATGTATTAGTTTTATTGTTGCCTTGTCTCGTAAACAGGTGCTTCTTCTGTGGTATTTCTTCATTCTTGACTATCTTCTTGGCAGTAATCTGTGAAAGGAAAAAATTTGCCTTGATCCTTTAAACCTTTGCCTTTCAAAACCCCAGATTGCCAGGGACATCTCCCTTGGGTTTAGCCACAATAAATAGAAAGAGCTCCCTATCGAGGTGACAGTGGGTGGGGAAGCTCCTGTTACGCCAGTTTGGCCCTTACCTTTCAGTTGCTTGGCCTAAACTACAAACTGAGCGATAACAAGTCCCGAAATCCCGACCCGTGAAATCCCGCAATGACAATATGTGGATGAATTAAGGACCTTTCGGTGGATCAGTACCAAGGATACCCTTTCTCTTTCTAAATGCATGAATGTGATCCTTTTGAAGGATCTAAGGTTTGTTACGACCATTAAATTGGATGAAGAAACACAGGTGTTAATGCCTCGACCCCTTTTTAACCTTCGTAAGTAGTGAAGAAATCAGACCATCTAGCTGTAGAGTACACGTGGTGGTCGGTAAGCATTTCGTCTATTCAGCACCCAAGAGATCAGAGGATAAGAACCCTTGTCCTCACGACCTACGAAATCTTGACATACGAAATCCCAAAATGCTAGCATGTGGGTAAGTTATGAGTTTTCGAAGTTTTGGCACCCGGGGTACCTAAGTGCGTGTTCTCCTGTACTCGCAAGTCCTGAAACCCCGATTAACGAAAACCTGAAATGACAATGTGTGGATGAGTTAGGACGTTTCGGTGTTTCGAAACCTGGAATACCCAAGGGAGTATTTCCTTGTACTCACCAGTACCGAAATCCCGATTAGCGAAACCCCGAAATGGTCTAATGTGGATTTGAGTCTTGATGTTTCGGTGTTTCATCACCCGGGATACCTAAGGGTAAGTTCCCTTGTACTCACCAGTCCCGAAACCCTGAATCACGAAATCTCGAAATGACAGTGTGTGGATGGGTTATGATATTTTGGTGTTTCGGCACCCGGGGTACCTAAGTACGAGTTTCTTTGTACTCGCAAGTCTCGAAATCCTGACTTGCAAAAGCCCAATGAAAGAAACCCCGAAATAAGATGAGTAGGTGTAAGAGTTGGTATTTCAGAGTTTTTGGTATCCAAAAAACCCAAGGGCGAGTTCCCTTGCACTCGCAAGTCCCGAAATCATGACATGCGAAATCCCGAAATAACAGCGTATGTCTAAATCCTGATATTTTGGTGTTTTAGCATCCGGAATATCCAAGGGCGAGATCCCTTGTACTCGCAAGTCCCGAAATCCCGACTTGCGATATCCCGAAAGATAGAGTGTGAAAAAGTTATCATATTTCGGTATTTCGGCACCCGAGGTACCTAAGTGCGGGCCCCATGTGTTCGCCAGTCCCAAAACCCCCGACTCGTGAAATCCCGATGGAGGAAGCCCCGAAATAGTGAAGTATGTTATAGCTTGGTGTTTCGGAGTTTCAGCTCCTGGGAAACTCAGGTGTGAGACCTCCTGCCATCACACATCTCGAAATCCCAATGGAGGAAACCCCAAAATAGTGAAGTATGTTAGAGCTTGGTGTTTCGGAGTTTCGGCTCTCGAGAAACCTAGGTCCGAAACCTCCTGTCCTCACACATCTCGAAATCCCGATGGAGGAAACCCCGAAATAGTGAAGCATGTTAGAGCTTGGTGTTTCAGATTTTCCACTCTCGGGAAACCCAGGGGCGAGGCCTCCTGTTGTCTCACATACCGAAATCCCGATGGAGTAAATCCCGAAAGGTGGAGTGCCATGTTTGAAATCTGAGGCAATTTTTAGTTATGACAAACTATTGGTCCCCTTCGGATTTCGGCACTTTGAGAGACAAGAAGGCAGGGGATCGCATGCAGCGCAATTTCCCGAATCGCGAAAGATGGAAGTACCTCTCTGGTAAGGCCTGTGGTCATGACCCATGTTCACATGGGTATGGATAAGGGATGGTAGGAACTGCATCATGCCCCACAGGAATTCAGGGAATTCTTTCCTTGGCGAAAAGAAGGAAAAAGCTGAAAAATTCTTAGTTCCCGTAGTGGGTATGTTACACACAGGGACTTCAGCCCCGGACATTGTGCATGATCCTCAGAGGGAACGAAATTCATGCCCAAACTCCAGATGGTAACGACGTTTGATGTCTTTAGACAGATTACTTCTCTTGTCTCTAACCCTGCGAGGCACCTTAGTTTCTAGTTTTAGAACATCAATATGTCACAAGACAATTTATTCTTTTTTTCTGCAATTGTGAACTGTCTGGACAAGTGGCAACATTGGTTTCCCATGTGGGCTATGAAACCATTATCCCACTGTTTACCCTAACAACTGTAATTTTTTTGACACTAGAAAGCTTTAATACATCTTTTTAACTTAAAAAAAAAAAATATGGAGCAAAGTGTTACAAGAAAGTTTCAAAAGGAAAATTGGACAAGTTAGCTGCCATTAACTTTAAGGCTCTTGCTACCTAGTCTATGTATGTACCTTGTTTTCAGTGCTAAATCTTCAACCAACAAGATTATAAGTTGTTGTAGCGTGGAACAAGGTTCTGTAAAATATTCATACAGTTGCTGATTTTCAGCCTTCTAACCTGCGTTTGATGGAGATTTAGTGGAGATAAACTACCATGTATAATTAGCTGTGGGAAGAGTAAATCAATAGCGTTATTTGCTTAATTTTACTTTTCCTGCCAGTGTCAGACTATCGGTAGCCTGTCCAATCCTTTCCAGAGTCGGCTTTTGGATCCCTCGTGACAATATTGGATCGCAATTCTGGAGGGTCACGAGTTATAACATTTAATTCAGTGTTCGATTTCTCTTCACGATTTTTAGAAGCACAAGATTTGCATCGGTCCTTTTTCGATTTCTGAAACCACAACTCAAAAAAACATTTCAATATGTAAAGGAAATGTGCCTATGCACTGTTAAAAACGCACGGCACTCCACCTGGTAAGGAGACGGGGTTCCACGGCGGTCCACTAGCTAAGGACAAGTTGCAACCACATCTTGTATCTCGAAAGTTGGATTACGTCTCGAACGGACAGACAGAAACACGCAGAAAGCGTAAGCGTCAGAATCGGCACTTTACAGGATCCCCCGACGAATGCGCCAGGCCTTTCCTTTATTGCCGTGGACCCCATAGTCAATTATTTTTGTCTTTTTCATTTTTTATGCGAATCGGTTTCCCAATTCGCTGAACAACTTGCCAGTTTCTTGCTAAACAACTAATATTATCGATTGTTGTTCTCTGTCAATC